>OOFG01063513.1:0-13486 GCA_900323295.1 Molva molva | reverse complement strand
GGATCCATTATTATCCCCTGGAGATGAATGTGACAGGTTATTAATGAGGCGAACACGCACCGCTTTCTCATTAGATAAGCATGAGGTCGGAGTCTCCTTCAATCAGCGCTCTGCGGTGCGACGGGGCCCTGGTGGCATGGAGAGAGATGCGAGCGCTGTCAGGGTGCATCTCACATCAGCAGGCCTCTGTGCAGCACAATATGGGATTTCTGTCATGTCTTAAAAAAATAATCTACGGGTTTTAAACTTTGATCCGTGCTGAGAGGGTGATCGCGTCACACGGTCGCACGGGCGCACTCCGGAGGGGCGATGATTGATTGATTTCAAGCTCGCTACGTCAGCCTCCTCATCCTCACTATACTATTAAGATGACAAATCCAGATGTTTTAATTAAAAGCTTAGGCTATGAGTAGCACATCTACAGGAGTGTACATGTGAGGCATTGTTCACGCAATAGATCTAAAGGCTTGATGGCATTTCCATTATGAGCTTTGATTGTGCCTGGGTAAATACTGCTGTTGCCTATTCATTTACATTTCCAGACTGTTTCTTATGAAAGTCTGAATCCTCAACCAGTAAAAGAATATGGTACGGATTTTGTTTTAGATTTACATTCAGAAGAAATAAAAATTGTATGCACTGCATGTGCTTGTTTGCATTGGCGATGGTGGCTGGGTTCCAAAATAACAGATTTGCCCGGGCCCAAAATCAATCAATCAAATGTGTTTTCACAGTCAGTATTTACGAGGGACACAACAGCAACCAGAACACAAAGAAATAAACAGCGATCGTACATACATACTCATGAACTCACTTGTCTCTTGCTGTTATAACTTTAATTTGATGTAGAAGTCTGAATGCACTTTTTGAGATATAACATCAGTAATTATCGACTCTGCACTCTGTTTTGAAGCTTTTTTATTTGGCCTCTTTTTAGTTGCTCCAACTTTGGTTGTATACTTGCTTAAAAGTGTCTTCTAAATGAGTAAATGTAAATTTAAGAAATAAAGTATAAAAGAAATGTGAAATGTTGAGTCAGATAAACATTTGCATTATATTATCTATTCATAAGAACTTTGTTCTAGCTCATGTATTTCCAGGACTTTATAACCTATAAGCTGCATCCAATGAATGCAGAATATGCCTTGATTACACATTCATTAAACATTTTCAACAAGATTTAACTTTTTGAACTCACCATTATCAAGACAGAAGATGTTCTTTCTGCATCTCAGAAATGTGTTGCAAATTCCTGGCGATTCTAACCCAAGTGTTACTCCAATGATAAATATATGTCAAGTCATTTGCTGTGAGACAAAGCGTGGCATTTGCCTCAGGCTGGATACATCTCAGCTACAAAACTGAGAAAAATAGACTTCATAATATGTGGCACAATATATTCTGATTCGATATCTTTCGGTCTTCCAAGGCTTCACAAACAAAATAAACAAACTAAACAATCTGATCACATCCACAAAGATATCCATTTAGGCTCCCCATTACGACATTTTCTAGATTAAATTAGGTTGGCTTTTACTGCTGGTTTTTAGTACGTATCATCTACATTTGTCAGTTGGGTATAACAGGTTTTCATTTGGTTCTTGCTTGTTATTTGAATCCTAACAGACACAGAGCCGAGGTATAATGCCCTGCTGATTCCTCTGTGCTCTGGAGGTCAGGTTGGACTGACCTTGTGCTGCACGTATCAAACAAGTAAGACGTTATCAGACTAGCTTGGTGAATGGCGTCCTACTAGCTACTGGCCTTGAGGTCATCCACGCTGGTGTCTCTGTAGCATTGAGTAACGGAATGACAGCCTGTCAATCAGACATCTATCTAGTTGGGTATCTCGATGGCTAACTAAGTGTCTGTAGCTTGAACACTTCTGTTGCAGAAAGCGATCAAAGAGCCGCTGTTCAGCTACTGAAACTGGTATTGGGCTGTTCAAATATATCATTCAAATCACGCGTAAAGTTATGAATGCAACCAGATAATGTAGAAAGTTGTTTTGTTTGCGATTCATTCGGTTTTGTAAAGCCGCGCCGCTGGATCTAAATCCAACAGCGACTTGCTGTAGAGGTCAATCATCTCAATTGTAACACAACAAAAGGGGTCAAATATTTTCGACTTGGCGTCACCGTGTGCTGATGTTGTGACAGATGGAGAGGAAATCTCACATAAATACATGCAAAGCCTGGAACTAAGACCGCAAATTGTATCGGGCACGCGTCCACGATAGCCATCCTCACGCTGACACAGGCATCTGCACCCGGGAAGATAAAAGGCTGCGGTTCTGGATCCAAACTCTCCACAGAAGGAGGAGGAGGAGGAGGAGGAGAAGGAGGAGAAGCTCTTACTGGAGCTCTTGCTGGCGACCGCTTGACACAGATGAGCTCTGCCTCTCAGTCCCTTTCTGACAACCATTTGAGGGCCAAATCCCTAATCCTCTTCATCCAAAAGTTGCGATCGTTTTTCCTCTGTGCAGGGACACGCAGAGTTCTATCAGCACTTCAGAACAAGGGGTTTTATATATACACCATATATAGAGAGAGTGAGTGAGTGAGTGAGTGAGTGAGTGAGAGAGAGAGCGAGTCCTAAGCCCTGAGCGAAGTCCTATATATTATGTATATATACACACACAAACATGGCAGCGGGTCACATTTCCTGCAACACAGAGTGCGGCTCATGGGGTCCATGATGAAAAGACGAAATGGAGAGCAAAGCCTCCATGAAAGCTCAAAGCTCCACGGTCAGAAGGCAAGCTGGCGTGGTCAGCCGGCCAAGAGAATACACAGAACCTGCTGACCAGATCACAAATCGTGAATCCCCCCCTCACTACGCACCACGTGTAGATTCTTCGCAGATGCATTGTGTAAGTTGGTTATAAAAGACGGGAACAACCGCACTGCACTGAATCCGTAGTGGAATTGAAACTGTTCACAATGTGCCTTAGTACAGATGCAGGAAATCGCAATAGTGGGTGACTTGGTGCTTTAATGTGATTACTTATTGGTCCATGCAATCATGCAATTCAACAACAACCCATTTAGTGATTCCTTTATGGGCTGTAAGCACTTAGAGCCATCAAGGGTACCTGGATGTGTTAGAGCAATTTACTGGGTTGTGCTAGTCAAGTGTGAATAAATTCAGGAAAGTTGCCAGTTAACGGACAGCCTAAGGATAATCTAATTCACTTAGCGGGTGGCAGGAGGAGGGACCAAAGACCTATGGGAGCGATTGTGCATTTCCTTGTTTCTTACAATAGGGGTGGACACTCATCCGATCCTCACATCTAGGTAGTACCCGACAGAGTCCATAAACAACATACTCAAAGATGTTCCACCACAACCCCTTTCATTATCCAGTGTGTCGTTCAGAGAACTCATCCAAATTTACATTTAAGATATTGATAATAGATTCAATTGTGAGAAAAGCAATGAAGAAAAAAAAAAGGGGAACATATTTACATACATTTATTTACAAAAGTAAACTGTATATATATACTGTATACTGTATCTAGCATTCTCATACAAAACTTTGTTATAAAAATGCTGATAAAATGGATTTTGGTGAGGAGAAACATGAAGCATGGGAGCAAATGTAAAATTCTTTCTGCTGTGAGCCCTACAGTGGTCTACTGCAGTTTCCCACTTCTCATGCCAGGATGACGGCTATAATAGATGGTGAAGCCAATTACTTCTTCAACACTATGCAATATTTATGCAACACTTAGCCACCGGTCTGGAGGTTAATATTTCATTCACAGATAAGACAGGAAGGCAAACCCAGAATAGAACTTCAAAGAAAATTGGTTAATGTACCCCTGCACCGTGTGTAATGCATTCTGGGTGATTTCAATGTCACCAAGAACCAATAGCAGGGAAAAAAGGCCGGATTAACGAATACCTTTTTTTCTTTTTTGTTCCAGCAGACGTCTCTATGCACAGAATGTATGTGTGTGTACATGTGTGTGTGTGTGTGTGTGTGTGTGTGTGTGTGTGTGGGCCCACATGTATGTGTGTGAGTTGGCTACACTGGATACTGTATGTGTGGTTAAAAGCCTTAGATGGGCCATTGATCCTGTTTCCTACCTTCAGTGTCCACAGTGTCCGAAGGGGGACAAGGAGGAGGATAGATTAGTGGCTCAATAAACAATCTGCTATTGTCTGAGTCACTTTCAACTACACCACAATTAAGCACTCAGCCAGCGGTGGGACTGAACGTGGTGATATATAACCGTAGCAATTTAGTTGAGGGGACGACAAGTGTCGCCATCTGTACAGTCTGTACAGTACAAATACTGTAAAGTTTTCTTTGCCTCAATTTTAGTTTTCTGTTTTTGTCAGCAGTAATTATATATGATGAGAGAGAGGGCTGACCAATGTAAAGGCCCTGTATTGTTCAGGCATCTTTTAGTGGTGACTGCATTCCCTTCACCTGTACAAACCACACACACACACACACACACACACTCACACACACACACACACACACACACACACACACACACACACAAACACGTGCAACAATCAAGCCATAGACTAAATAGTGTGCACTTTAGCTAACTGTTATCATACACACTAAAATGTACTTTACTCACATAAAGTGTGAGTTAAGTATAAAGTTCAAATGTTGAGTAGATTAGAAAATGTTTAGGATATTTAAAGCTTGCATCTTATTAAAGATGCAGATTTTTTATATTGCCGACATTCAAAACTGTCAGAGTCACAGTCCTGGACTGATCAGTGAGAGTTTAGAATAGTGACTCCATACCATATCTGCAGTTGCCAATGTCAGGCCATTGGAGTTGTCTTTGAGTGCCTTCATTGTTTTCAGGGCTGTTTACAATAAAGAGCAGGGCTGGAATAGCATGGTAAAAAAAATGTCTTGCCCATCACTGCACCCTTTGTATGCTCAAATCCTTCTCCTGTTTCCTAAACGAATTGCAAAGGAATTCATTAGGATGTAAGCTGTGTTGTTGCAGATATTGAGAAAGCTTTATAAATGCTGAAAACTGCATTGTATTAATTCCACAAATGCGGAGCAATACAATCAAGGTTGCGAGTTTAGTCCTCATCCCGACAGGCTGAAAAGTGACAGTATATAATAGCAATATACACACCCACACACGTCTATAGACTTCAAATCACCAGACAAACACATTTACACAGACTACATTATCTGTATTCAGGTGACTCTCCCCCTGAAATATGAGGTTTCAAGAGACCATGTTATTATATGTAGGTTAATGGTTTGCAGAAATATTTTGTATGTATCTGCCAATTCGTTTTTATTTTTACCACTTTATTGAGTGTGACAACTATCTGTTTACTACTTTTGCCATCTAGCACACCCTCACATCTAGAGGGACTCGCAGTGAATGAAGTTACATCAAGGAGCAGGCAGAGGCCGACCATCTTGCTCAAGAATGTGGGCATTTGGGATTGAACCCAGTACCTTTCAGCTTCGACTAGACTGCCGAAGGAGTTGCGTAACACCTGGCAGTGACACGTCGACCATCGGGTGAGGTCAGCTGAATAGGGACGTTGCAGATGTTGAGCTGTAGGCCTCCTGCTACTCACACTTTTATGGTTTGGTTGTCTGTTTGTTTGGAGAGTTTGAAGTGTAGCATTTGCAGGTTGCATTTGAAATTTGAGTTTCAAAATACTCAGCTCCGGTCAGAAAAAAACATATGTCATGACCAAACTCTGATGATAAATTACATGATACGTCATAACCTATTAAAAATATTTATTTTTCATAATTCCAAGGGAGGGGAGAAAAAAGTGATTCTGAGATTATTTTTGATTTCATCAAATGCAGATGTGCAACAGCGTTCAGCCAAGCAAATGCTGATGTCCAAATAATGAAGTAAAATCTAAAAATAACCTGGAACATAATTCCTCCTGTGTGATTAGAGTATGGTTGCATGGTCGAATGTAGCGTAGAAACATAATGAGTTGGTTAGATCGAGCCAAAGTCCCATCCGAGTAATTTTTCTACAATTATTTGTTATATTTTATACAGGAAATGCCCAAAAATGTAGAGTCAAGGGATACAATTTTGTGTTCTCTCTGCCAGTTTAATTGGCTGCCCTGTCATGTGTATTGTGTTCTCTCTTCCATTAAATGGCTGAAGTAATTTTAATCCAATAACAGTTGTGACAGATTACATGGAGTTTTGAAAGCCGTGGGCCCTGAAGGCTAAAGCCCTGGCTGCAGCTGATGCCTTTAGGAACACTAATAGCACATTTCTTTCCCCACTAAACTCTGAGAAATAGTGCTCCAATAAAACTCTGGCAGTAAATGTTTAGGCCAGGACACAACAGCCAATCATTTTTACAAGAAACTCAATTATCCACAACCGTAGAGCAAATATACTATATCTTCCATGCAGGTGTGAATAAAAGCTAGAATACCCTTTAGTGATTCATATGCTGATTAGTTGGTAAAGTGACAGACTGATGTGTGTTCTGATGTGTAATTAGGGTCTATAGAATCACAGAAAGATTTGGCTTGTTCTTGTTATTTCTTATTCACACTCACTTTTATTTGTGTTTGAAATACAATCCTGTAGCTTGTGGTTATCCCCATCAGGCCTTTTCTTGTGGTGTATCATCCTATTATTGCTAAGGATAACAACACTAAGCAAGGATAGCAAGCTGCAAGATAGTCCAATGGATAGGGTGTTTAACTCCCAGCCGAAAGTACTAACATGTTTGAATTCATTCTAGATCAAGCCACAACTTGCCATCCCCCTCCCCCCAACCCTCATCTCTTTGACTACCTGTGCCCCCAACATCCCCAGTCCAGACCTTAATCAATTCCTCCCTGTCCTCAGGCTTAACTCCAACTGAGAATCAAGCTTACCAAATCATCTCTTTCCAAACCTGTACCTCTGCGATCATTTCTATCAACAACAACAACAAATCCACAATCTCCAATCAACTCTCTCTCTATATTCCTCCCCTATAAAACCTTGATCCACCTCAAGACTTTTCACTTCATCAAGATGCTTGCTCTGATACAACTCCAACCATTAAAAACTTGGTCCGCTCTTGTACATTGACCTCATAGTTAAATTCCTCATTCGCTAAAGGCCTGTTGAAAGTCACAAGGAGTTCATTTGTTCAGACAGTGCACTCTGACTTAGACAGGCTTCAAAGTTCAGACGAGTTCATCCTGTGCCATCCACCTCGGGCATATCTTTAGCAAAACTAAAGCTTTTCTACCTCCTGCAGCCATGATAGTAATAATAATGTTCAACCAAAGTGCATTATCACTTGCTGATTTGGTAATGATGCATATTAATCTGTAGTCACAATTGGGGCTGCAAGTCAAATGGGACCCTGCTCCTTTCTGACCCCCATTCAGGTTATCTCAGGTTCAGCTTTGGCAATACAAATTACGCAGAAATGACGTGCAATTCATGCTCATGTTGAGATCACAGATAAAGAGGGAATTGTCATTATGGCCTCATGCTCCAATCATCAAATTATTGGTGGCACCAATTTCATGCGGCATGGCAGTTGAGATCATGAAGTTCAGCAGTAGGTACATCATAACATCGTTACTGGTGTACCTAAACCTGGGTCGAAACCTTGAATCATTAAAAGATAATCAAGGCGTGTTTTGGAAAAGTCCTTATAGTGTTTGCTTTGATTGTGCTGTGAGTCACCATGCAATAACTGGTGTCGAGGCAGGGCTGCTATGATTAACTTCGCTCCGATGCTAAAGTCATGTGCAGCTAGAACCACTGATGAATGCCAAATGCTCAATGAAGATACGTTCAACAGAGTTTGTCATTTAATGGCATGTCTTAATATTTCATAAACATTGACTGACTGAGACAAGTCATGTTAAAAATAGACAAACTAAAATATATGTCCTCATTTCTTTAAATTAAATTAAATATGTGCAAGCCCATACAAATAATAAGAATACTAATACAATGAGTAATGATAAAGATTGAAAATGAAAATGAATGCTAATCATAATGATTATATAATATCTAATGATACATTATATACATAATTAGCAAACATTGATGTTTGCTAATATTTCAATCGATATTTTAGCACATGTTTTTATCCAAAGTGATGGACAGTCACTTTGATTCGTGTGCAACTAAACGTTGGCACACAAACCAATTTTATACAGCCTCTCAATAACAATGCATGAATCAGCAACGAAAAAGGCTTTAGACAATTGAACGGTATATCCTTCACCAAAACCTTGCCAAAATATGAATCAACATAATCGATTCTTCCCTGCCAAAGGGGCCTTACGGTTCATTGCCCTTGGCTTGGAGGTTGGTCCACCCACGAGCAGCTCAAGCCGCCATGGCTAAGGCTGTGACAGCCACCTATTAAGAACAGCCCTAACCCTAAACCCTCTCCGGAGCTTTGTCCTTATCATCTGGAAGAAATTCAAAATTAAAAAAATCAAATTACACTAATAAGCCCAGATCATCGGGTTAGCAGGTTAATGCCAAAGGTAGAGTACGCTTTCACCTTTGAAATCCACAGCTTGGAGAGAAGTTTAAATTCATCCCAGTGGGTAAGAATCCATGGTCTCACAGTCTCCCAGCAGAGACTAGGGGCTCTTCACAGAAGGGGTACTTTTATGCCAATTTAGTATTCACCGCATCTGGGGCCAAGGGAGATTAATTCCTAGCATGAGGATTTATCTGCAAAGGCATGAAAGCAATCTCTTCTTTTAAATCTCAATAGCCATGGCAAAGAGAATGCCGGCCTTACATCAAAGAAGGATGTTTGCTCGCTTGGCCATTTGCAGTCGCTTTGATTAAATCCACATCAAGCTCACATGTGATCTTTATATATTTTATTTGCGTGGTGTGTGCCTTCTGCTGACTAACATCAAATCATCCTTGTATTGATCCAGTGAAACAATACTAGGAAATACACCTTCATTGAATTACAACCAGACACTGTTGCACACCACTGCAAATGCTGACTATTGGTTGTTTTTCATTAAAATAAATTGTGCCAATTTGCTGCAATGGTATTTCACTAAAACCTTGTAAACATATTGGAAGTCAGACTTCTGTGTGACCTTCAATGTTTACTTATACTTCTCTTTACTTTCCCACACTCTCTTCTCAGTACCAAGAAGAAGGGGGATGGCTCAGAGGCAGAGGCTCCTTAGTAAGTCTGTTTTGCTGGACTTCCATGCAGATTGTTGGATTTGCTGTGGATCATGTGGCCGACGATTATGGAAGACAGGCGAGAGAATTAGCAAGCAAAAAATTATAGTTTTAGCAAGCAAAGCCGACATCGGTAGGGTTTTTTGTAAAGAGACAGACAAAATAAAAGTCTGAAATAATGTATCTTCTGGACAAGTAAACAATTCTTTGAGATTGCACCAGAAAATGAACTAAAATGGCCCTGCAAACGATCTATTGCAACTCGTTTTTCAATCATTGCAATACCGTGTCATTAGTGAAGCATATTCAGCACTGAGGGAGGTAATAATGTTCCCATTCCCATTTTAAATGATGACAGAATAACTCCCCTCAAATATTTATTATACTACATTATTTAATTATCGTCATTGGTAAGTGCTGCAGTTTTTTTTTGTCAGGCTCAGTGCAATCTCAGATACCCTTTGGAATAAAACACCATTAACATTAGGCTCGTGTGGCGGCTGGCTGGCTGATTCATACTGTACCTTCCTCTTTTCCTTAGCTGATTATGTTCCTCTGTCTCTCCCTCTCTCTTTCTATCCATCCCATTCTCTGTCCCTCTCCGCCCCGCGCTCTTTCTGCCCCTCCCTGTCTCTCAGTCTCTCTCTGAGGCACAGTGGTCTGTCATCCCATCTTTTAGAGAGAATGGGTAATTATATAAACAGCTTTCAGCGAGGCAGGGATTAGGTCCCAGTGAAAGAGATGCAGTCGTGCACGTAGATATCACGTGCACACCAATGTGCTTCAAGGGACTGCCATGGAGCCAGAGAGAGAGAGAGAGAGAGAGAGAGAATTGTCTGTATATTTACTCATCGTTCTTTCCTTCCCTCTGTATACTTCTGTCTGGTCTATGCTTTCTCTCGATTTTTTCTTCATTTTTCCCTCTTTCTTTTTGTCTATTTCTATCTGTGTGTTCATTTATCCCTGTCGATTTCTTTCTTTCTATGTTTCGTTCCATCTTTCTTTCATTTCATCCATCTGTATATTTATTTCTCTTTGTCCGTTTATTTTCTTTCCGTCGTTAAGCCCTTTCCTAACAATCCGTGGTAGGTCCTTGGTATCTCTTCCCCAACATCAGGATGGAAAAGGACAAAAACAGCAACCAGGAAGAGAGAAAAAAAGACCTGACAGATAGAGAGGAGGAACATGCGGCGACCCACAGAGCAAGTTCAGATGCCTGCTGAGCGTTCTCCAGGCCAGGAGCCCACCTGCAGTGGGGGTTACTTTCACAGACTGGAGTAAAACGCTTAACCCTGTCCCATTCAAAACCAGGAGAATTCCTCGTCTAAATGAAATGTTCCCTCGGCACTAATACACATGGCGTTTCTAAATTGTTCTCAGGGTGTGTGTGTGTTTGTGGGGTTATATTTTTTAATATATAGGACTACTGGCCATGGAAACGCTTAGTTCCCCTTTGTGATTTCAGTACAGAACAAAAGGTTCACAGTTAAACTGATGTTACATTTCCAGGTAAGTGTATTGCAATTCTACTTGATGCCACTGAGTTCCCAAAGCCAATATGTAATATAAAATTATATTATTATTTTTATTGTGCCCATTGTGTTTCTAGAACAAGAACCATTGTGTTTCTAGCAACACAACCAGCATTACGGTCAACCTGCAGTACACAGCGTTTTATTTGTATGAAATAATGAAATATTCAAGTTTGGTATAATACATAGCATAAAAGATGTTTGCCAATGCTTGTGATAGAAAGTCACAACAACTGGAAATGAGGCTTTCATACATTGCACAACTGTCACAAAATGTAGACATTGCTGATAACTATTGCAATGAGATGACAACCTAACATCTGACCACAGCAACAGACACCATAGCACTATAGCAGAACAAAGACAATTTGAAACTGAAGCCCATCACTATCATTTGGGTCAATCAATTCCATGGAATAGCCACCTCAGAAAACACTAAAACACAGGCTTCTTCTACTCAACTGGTTTGAATTGAAAGGATTCTTAAAGTTTTCCCTTTAAAGTCTTTCAAAGGCTAATTGGTTGCATTTTGTCTTTTGCGTGTTTTTTCAAGTGTAGGTTTTGTCCAAGAGATAATAAATTGCCAAGCAACCAGTTGAACTCAATCAAAGTTGCTGAATCAGGTAAACCAACTGCTGGGTACTCTAGACATTAGAGTCTAGACATTACTCTATACCATCTCCAGAGACAGCTTAGCAGGAAGGTCTACATTATACACATCTGGCATCCTGCTCCTAATGCTCTGCATCAAAATGTACTGAAAGTTGCTTTGAATAAAAGTATCTGATAAGTTCATACATATTGTTGTGGAAATGCTTAAATACAGAGAACAGACTTTGGCTGCCTTTGTTATGTTTGTACTGTGGAAAAATACTGCAGAAAACACATTCACAAGCAATTCAGAAGTGTCTCTCTCCAAACTAAAGATTTAGAGAATCTACATACAGTTACGTAAACATTTGTATTTCACCCAAGACAATGACTTTCATCTTGTCACCTGTGATTGCTTCAGGATTTAAGCCACTAGCCTTGTCCATTATTTTGGGAACACATCATATAGTTCACAGTCCAAAGTCTAAAGCAATACTTGAAACATAAATGTTCATAATTCCATTAAAATATACATGCACCTTGAAAAATTACAGCTCAAAAATGGATAAATTGGCCCATCAGAGCTTCTTCACAGGATGACAGGGTATTGCCTTCACTTTGTTATTACTAGGAGTTCAGCTCCTTTTTGCTGTACGGAGAAAGATAACTCCCCACTGAAATAGTCCTGTTAGGCATATTCCACACTATAAACAGATATTTAAGTTGACTTCTATAAAATGACAGATAAATAATTCATCCTACTTTAAGCATGCATATTGCATTGCAACACGACCTTAATTAACCTTGTCAGAAACAGATCGGGGATCAGGTTTCCTGAGGCTTATACATCCATAATGCACAGATGTCAGTTAAATCATATCATGACACATAATCATTGCTTTAAATGACGGTACTTTAATGTTGTTTGTACTTTGTAGTTGGCATAATACGACTCCCTAATTTGCATATGCAACATTTTATAACCTTGTAAAATTCAGTTTATTTAATACTGAACATGTGTTTTATGTATAGGTATATATATATAAATACCATATATATATTAGTTATATATATATGCGTCTGCTGCCTGGACGCATCATATCTCCACCCAGTTACGTTAAGTGCACCACAGTAGCAATTTCTAAGTACAGAAAGTAGTCATAGTAGTTGGAGTTTCCTGGAAGAGTCCATTCCGTTCATATTTGTGGGGGGTGAGCTGGAGGTGTATTTTTTTCTTTTTTATATATATTTTAAAGGGCTCAAATGCAGTATTTTGTCCTCTATGGCAATAAATAAATGCCTATGCAAATGACTAAATTGTATACATTACAATACATTAAATATTAATAATGATGAAATATAATACATTAAATTTAACTCATTTCGGTTTGTAATGTCTTCTCTATTCTTATTGTCTGTTTTTTTAGGTGGTTTCATTGTGTTCTTGTAGGTTGTGTTGTTAAATGGCTTTTTTAAAATGTTTTTTAATCATCCACTCACTGTTTTTAATATGATGTATTTCTGAACAAATTATAAATTATATTATGTCCTTTTATCCCCCCATGACATACCTTCATTGAAAAAAATAAAGAAACATTTTTCATCCCAGTCTCCATTGTTGCTCACAGTTGCTCACAGTCGTACCATTTCATCCTCTTCTGAATCAGAGAAGATGTGTAGCACGAACATCCACCGCAACTGTTGACGCTCAAATTAATCTGATACTGGGACAAAACCACGATAAACACTCTCTACACTCTGACTACCCCAATCTAAATGCTGATAAAGGCAGCACATAATATTGGGTTTAAGTCATTGCCATGCCTCCTCTCCTCTCTTTGTTTAGTCAAGTTGGGAACCTGCGACTGCACTGTAGCAGGTGAAGATATTATCTCTCCACAAACAACAAATGCTAACCAACGGTCGGCCAATCCGCAAATGGCTCTGTCAACGGATAATCCCGCCATTATCGCCGTCATTTGGCCCCCTGGTTGGCTGTCAGAATCCGTCTCTATGGGCGGTGTGCACGAGTGATTCTAAAGGGCAATCTGATAGGGGGCCAATCAGGGCCCCTTGCAATGCAAAGAAGGCATCGGTGTGGAAGGAAGACACCGGTATCTTACTACAATTTCTTCTTTAACAATCTTTCAATTCAATTACCATTGTCCCAGCTGCCCAACCACAAGGTGTAGCAGGTG
>OOFG01063512.1:0-13348 GCA_900323295.1 Molva molva | reverse complement strand
AGAGGAAATTATCTATAAATATATACACAGACAGACAGACAGATATACACACACACACTACACACATTATTACATAGTGAATTCAGAGATTGAAGTCCTACCTTCATTGATTTGTACAATCGCTCAGCGAAAAACCCTGGCTTGTTCTTCAGACATTTCACTGCAACAAAAAAAAAAAACTCATGAACCTCAACACAATACATAACAATTCAACAATCAATCTTCACATTCTTTTAACATTGCAATCATCTTGCTGAAATCCGCCATCCATTTCAATAGCCAGCCAAAGTCAAGCCCTGCGATGTTACATGAAATCCGCCATACACCCCAACACTATTCTATACTGTCCGAGAAGCTCCACCCTCTCGGACGCAGCCGACAACATCAGCATTAGCCGTTGCCCAGACGGAGCTCCACACGTCCACACACCGTGGTGGTGGCATACCCTCTGGTTTGGCAGAGACTGGCCAAAACTGTGTCTTTCTAAATTACAATATTATTTTAGAAACCGTGACCAAATGGCATAGATGACTTTGTTTCCAGATCATAGAAGACGTACCGACACGTTTAACTTTAAAACAGCATAACAGACCTATTGCCAAGAAGACCTCCTCCAGACTCCCAGACATCTCGCGTTTGATGCTGTCCTCGATGTCCCGTCCAGAGACCTTCTTGTACTCCTCAAACACTGCAACCACCAGTGGAACGTTTTCAGTGTTATTTTATACAAGGGTTAGTTTGTACAACATTTTTTTTATATACGGTTATTTTAATCAAGGGTTCTTTTATTGAAGGGTTATTTTATATAAGGGGTTATTTTATACATGGGTTATTTTATTGAAGGGTTATTTTATATAAGGGGTTATTTTATACATGGGTTATTTTATGTAATGGGGTTATTTTATACAAGTATTATTTATATAAAGGTTATTTAATATATGGGTTATTTTATACAAGTGTTATTAATATGAAGGTTATTTAATATAAGGGTTATTTTATACAAGTGTTATTAATATGAAGGTTATTTCATATCAGGGTCATGTTATATTCTACCTTTCAGCAGGTGACTCCGGTTCCTGGCACAGAGCACAGTGAGGAACTTCACCTCATCGGTTCCCCAGCGGGCCTCTCCTGCCTCGTATATATCCTAACAGGACACCAGGGACATGAGCGTCTTTCACAACAACGCACAACAAAAGGACATTAAGAGTCGTGGTGGATAATCTACCTTAGCATCCTGGGCAGCCAGCGCCTGGTCCACGGCACTGCTCTCGTCCCGTCCAGCCTGCCCGTCGGATCACACCAGCAATGTTATCACTAACACCCAATACATTAACTTGACATCAATTAAATCCTGCTAAACCTTTTTTAGCCTAAAAAAACCTTTCCCCAAAAATGTTTTTAGAGTACGGATAATCTCTACAACAATTCAATGGGCCATCGCCACATGTTAATCCTCAAATAAATCCCAAGAGGTGTTTGACTTGCATCGGCCAACAAAGTGAATTCAAAAAGAGAATGGCGTGGTGTGACACTTTACCGACCTAAAACATTGGTTTATAAAAAATAAAAGCATTTATTTTGTTGGGGGGTGAATATTGTATTATATTTGAATGAAATCGTTTTTTTTAAGGAATTGCACAACATGGAGTTATATTTAATGTAGACTACATTTATACACAACGGTGCTAACATTTGGTATCACGTTATGTTCACTCACCGTTAGCAAGGACACCAGAACTCTCTGGAACATTCCAGAAGTGTCTCCACAAACATCATCTTCAAGGCTATTGTCATATTCTAGAAACAAGTTAAACACAAAAAACAAAGTCAAATGTTTGTCCTTTACAAATAAAGGACATAATAATAGTCTGCAAAGGGTTAGAGACCTCTTAGTATAATGAATAATTGATATTGCAGTTTGCTTTCAAACTGTATATCTCTGTCTCATGCTAAACAAAGGCAAGGAGACTGATGCATAATATCCGATGTCAGATGTCAGATATATTTACACCCATGTCTGACAATGCCTAGTTGGGTCTTTTACATCATGAAATTATATTTTCATGATGGAAAATGTATTTCATTACAAATTGCTGTGATGTACCGTATAGCACTTTGACTGTAGAAGCACAACATAAATTACGAGGGATTAATCATCACCATCATCATCATACACAAGCCATGTGCACCAAAAGGCAATCGACACATAGCGGTTGTTCATGTTAAACAATAATTACAAAAAGACATTCACCTTTCTTGTAGACCACATTGATAGCTTTGACTTCCTCGGTTGTCCTTGACGCTAGAATATCAATGAGAGCGGCCTCTTCAGTTCCAGCACCCTAGGATCAGGGATATGGTATTATAGATTATTATGGGATACATCAACCTTTAATTCACCTGGATAAAACCGACGCGGAACAAACCATTAACAATGCTGGATGAGTGACAAAAGAAATGGAAATACGATAAAATGCCTTTTCAAAGCTGTTAAAAAAACAGTAAACAAAATAAAATTGATGATAGAAATCATATGGACAACCTAAAAAGGGAATATAATCATTACAAGCTATTACAGAACATAATAAGTTTTATATTGGCTGAGTGGCAATAACTTTCTTTTCCACCTATAAAGTCAACTTTCCCAGTCTGTTCCGATAGACCTTTTCGCAGAGTAATTAATCATCGTAGGACAAACACAGGTGGGCACAGGTGGTCGACTAACCCTAGTGAAGATATCACAAATTGACCATGGACCGTGTGCCTTGGTACACAAAAGAAGCAGGCCCGTAATTAGTGTTATGAGCGACCCCTGGGTTTGTCCTACAATGACGTCTGTGAGAAGGGTCTAATGGTTGGACAGTAGAATATCATTGAGACCTTCATTGAGTTCCTCAGCTCATAGGCATCGTAGACAGGCGCCAGCATCAGAAGACCCATGACCACCTTCTGGAAGGTCCCGCTCAGCTCAGAGTCCAAGTCATCAGCTAGGTTCTAACAGGGGAGCAGTAACACAGAGACTGGGCAGTAAATAACACACAAAAAGCTCCGTTCATGTTTTTCTTTAAGAAATGTCGGCCAATTCTCGTCAATATTGCAGTTCTTATTCAGAATACTTGATTTTCAGGGTAAACAAAGAAGACAAAATAACATAATACGTTTAAGACTTAAAGTTAATTATACCTATGGTAAGTGCTTAAACTTTGTTAGAGGGAGTAAAGCCACTTACTTACATGAATGAAGTACTTCTAAATCAATACTAAGTACTGAATTATTCTGCACATCTAACATTCCTAAAGGCGTGGATCATGTCTATTTTCTGTGTACATACAAAAAAACGATCATTCGTGCTGTGTTTCCCAAAGGGCGTGTCCTGAAAGGAGAAGCGGTAGAACTACGTTATGGCCTCGGCTTGGAGACTGTTGACTGTGACTCACTCTTTCTACCCACGAGGATTTTCACTTGAAATCTTTTCCCTCTCTGTTGCTTCCTCATTCACTCCCTGAACATTTTAAATAACGTCTTTGACAATCCCAGTGTGTATCTTTCCAGCTCTGAGTAAACACCGTTCACTTCTCTGTTTTGTTAGTGTATCGAACCAGATGACCATCACCCACACTAGGAACTATTATTTCCCACTGTTACTCAATCCAAAGGTGTCCTTCAAAAAGACAACCTTTGTCCTTTGTCTCTGTCTCTTCTTAAGCTGCATAGTAGGCATGCGTTTTCTTTCACATGAATGGTTAACTTCTATCCCACATCCGTATCTACAACACAGAGCCACACCCATTGTCTGCCTTTCTTAAAGGAGTATTAACTCTTTACTCTTTAACGGTTCTGTTCAGTTTTCTGCCGTGGGCCGGGCTTCACAGTGACACGTCACTATATAATGAGGAATCAGACCACTCACCTTCCCCACTTGTAGTTTGTAACCCTCTTTGATACGCTGCCTCTGGGCGATTGTACGGTGGGCTAGGACCTCGATGATAGCTGCCTCATCAGTGCCTGCACATTAAAATATATATAAAGATATAATATACAAACACACACACACACACACACAGTCTGTCAGCAAGTATAACACAGCTGTTTTGAATATCATCCAAATGAGAGTCAGAACAACATTTCCCTCCCACTCTCTAACTGCAGCAACAATGAACCCATTCAGCAAAAAAATTGTAAAACTCAAACCAAAACTTTTAAAGACACAATTTCAGTTCCTATGCAGACTGGAGTTCTCTTCCTTGCAGTGTCAACAAAAACCAGAAACCCAACGTCTGCACGGTCAGCTGCATTCTGGAACAATCCTACCGCCGGTCAAAAGTTCCATCGGACCGGCCCGTTTTCTAGCCTACATGCGCACAGATTGTAGTTAAGCAGAACTGTATACGCCCGTATCCTAGCTACTAAACATGGTTGGTTCTGTGTTCACCACAGCCATAAGCAGCACTGTGACTGTGGTTTGCCCATTTTTACTGGCCTAGTGGGAAGTTTCATTGTCTTGTAGCTGGCTACTGTAGCTACATCAAGCTAACCTGCTGTCTGGAACGTTTGTGACTCTTCCTTGTAATCCAGCTGCCTGCCTTCAGTTGTCCATACACTCAATGATTTCAGCAGGACCATCAACCATATCCAGAGCCTTGTAAAGGCTGGTGAGATGAGGCTCTTACTTTGAAAAGGGACCTTTAAAATAGAGACTGCTCATGAAATGTAGACATCTAGCTAACTCTGAGACAGTCAATGACTGTCCATCGTCCCTGTGAAATAAATAAATAAATAAATAAATAAATAAAGAACATTGAATACCACAAAAAAATACCAAATTCCCTGTGAATCTCATATTTAAGGGTTAAGGTTAATTCTTAAATCGTTTCCCATTGTGTGTATTCCATTCTCATATTTAAAGGTTACGGTTAGTTCTTAAATTGTTTCCTATCATGTGTTTTCCATTCTCATATTTAGGGTCAGGGTGATTTCTTCAATCGTTTCCTATCATGTGTATTCCATTCTCATATTAAGGGTCAGGGTTAGCTCTTAAATTGTATCCCATCATTCCATTCTCAAATTTAAGCTCTCATTTAGGCTCCGATTATAATCATCCTGAAAATATGAGGTTGCAGAGATTAGAAGAGAAAGGCTTGATGAGAAAATGGCTAAAATGAGCTACAAGGACAAATCAATAATTATTTTTCTTCAGGAAACAACAACAACAGTTAGCTGAGACTGATTCCTGAGTGTCTCTTACCGGTCCCCTTCATGGCTCCTCTGAGTCTCTGGACGTCGTCCTCCACTTTAAAGCCAGCCGCCTCGGTCACTACCCCACGCTGACCAATCTGTTACCAACACAACACTGGTCAGTGTTCAGCCTACTGAGTTGGATAGCCTACTTGGTACTTTTACTGTGAAGATATAACTCACATTCATCTCACGCAGGTTTGCAATATTTACATTCTTTACTCATGTTATCTTTCATGGACTATGACGTGTGTACATTAAGTAGTAACTTTTACTTTTGAATGCTGTTCTATTCTTAGAAATTAGCTTCACTAAAATTTGTTATAAGGTTTTGACAGTTGGGCAGTTTTACGATGAATGCATGAATGCCATATGCAAACCTAATTCCAAACACCGGTAACTGCATGCCGCTTCCTTACTTTCATAATCTTTCCCAGACGTCTGTGCTTTCTACTTACCGCTGCCATTGTGATGAAAGCTGATGTAGAGTTCCAAACTTGAGAGGGATTCTGCAAGTAACGCAAAAGGCAACTTAATCAAATGTGTGTTCCAGTATAACAGCACTCTGGCTTGGCTACTGACCTAGTTAAAGCAGGGTGCTCTCTTATTAGACAGCAGATAATATGCCTCCAAAACAGGAAGCCTCAAACGCAGGGTCGGGTTATGGAGCCTGGGTAATATCTTACGTTTCACGTTTTGCTATTGTTAACCCCAAGCAATAATTAATGCCATCCTCTTCGGGAAGGGCTTTCCTCAGTAAGGAGTCCTTTGTTGGAAAGCCTTGCAGTTATTTAAGCGGAAAGACAACCGTCAAGGGTTTGTAGAGCAACAACTGTACCCATTGGAGTGAAGAGACCTGCTTATTGGTCTATCTTAACAGATTCACTTGAGAATAATTATAAACACATATTTATAGATTGCAACTTGCAGACAAGCCAGTAGATGCAACATTGTATGGATAGAGTGGTGCAAATCAAATTTGGATATCACATGACCTTTGCCATTACTGAATGCATTAAATAACTGTTTTAGGTTTAATGAACAGTAAAAGGTGTATTTTCAACCTAGGAAGAAGGTTGGGTTATAGGTCATCAATGTTTGGTATGTCAATAGAAGTTAGAGGGATTCTACACAGGTTTTGTTCTGATGCTTAGAGAAACAGTGGCGGAAACCAAATGTAAAATTATTCTTCTGAATTAAAATATGACATAGGTTACATATCATAGCATCCTCATTGCCTTTATAAAGCTAAATATTTGGAATATATAGCACCTTCCATTCAATAAGGAAATTCATATGGCACTGAATATTTTTGATTTCAATACAAGAATAAATGAGCAAAGGATCAACCATGGATCGAAAACATAAATCAACTTGGCATGTTGTAATTTTTCCATTTTCTTCCAATGTGCTGATCGTAGACACTGCTCATGTTTGCAAAGTAGGGTTAGGCTTCGATAGAGACACAAGTCTAACCCTAACCCTAACCTCATCAAACAACCACATTAGACAACATAAATCACATATCTTCCAAAAAAAGGTCCATCGTTTTTTTTACTTTATCAAGAACGATTGAAAGAAGAGTATCAGACAACTGGAGAATGACTAAGTTAGTACGGAACTTCAACACTTGGACACGCCCTTAAAATATGTTGCTATAACTCTATTTACACATCGATTTAACTGTTTTGAGAAAACATATAGAAAGATGATAATTCCCAAATGATAATAGATTACCTCTTCAGAAGACGGACAGTCGGACAAAACGTCAGAGGGTTGAGGACTGGACGAGTGAGATCCAGGAAACCAATTATATAACCTTTCATTCTTAGGTCCCGCCCCTTGCCCAGGGATCTCGAAACGCACGCACAAACACACTCGTGCACACACACATCCACGCGCACACGAACGAAATACATTCAGGCTTTTACAACGAATGACAGAAGGGGCTGCAGCTTCTCGTTGAACTACAACACCCATAATTCCTTTCTAACATTAGCAGCAACAGCTAGGATGCTGCGATATTGCTGGTAGCCAAAGACTGCTGGGGTTGCAGAGCTGACTAGAAATCCCTTTCTGCTATTTAGAAGATGTCAGTAGCTCCTATTGAAATAAAACTAGACTGCAGTTTAATGTCGAGTTCGTCCGGAATTATTTAACCAACCAACCAACCAGTTTTCGCAAATACGTTGCCTTACGAAAAAAATACAGTTTTGGTGGTAAATAGAAACAATGAATTAAACCCCTTGGTAGTTATAAGGCTACCCAAATATCTTCTTGAAATAACTGTTAACTGACGATGGGAAATAATTTGCGACGTATTACAAATTGCACCACGGACACAAGGCACTCGAAGAAATGATGTTCCGAGGATAACCTGGATAACCTACACGAAATGTCCTAGCCGTCAGTAGCTAGCGCGGAGCTAGCCGTCAGTAGCTAGCGCGGAGCTAGCCTGCTGATGCTCATGAGAGATGGAGAAGGAGCTAACGTTGATAAAGAATCAAGTCTCCCAGGGATCACTGCTTGACTAAAGGTGTACTTCAGTTATATAACCACCGGTCTGTCGCTCGTTTACCACAACACTGGTCAGGCAGATGGACATTTCTCCTGATACATGTTTGGGTTGCCTGAACAACATATGTGAAGATACGACAACACAAACGCTACACGTTTTGAATCGAACTGGAGACGTGAAGCTTCGGGTGTGTTAAATTATCGGGACTGACTATTTGGGGGAAATATCCAAAGCTGGAAGCAAGAACTGCATCTGCAATTTAAAACCATAATATCTGCTATCAATCGACATCATGAGGAAGTTCTTCGATTCTCGTCGGGAGTTGGTCAGTTCTGGACCTGGTTCTGGAGGTGCTGGTGGGGGCAGTGGTTCCAGCCATGCAGGTGGAAATTTCATTGGACGAGCCTTTACAATCGGACGGCACCAAGTTACCGTTGAAGAGATCATTGCAGAAGGTAAGAGGGATAGTGTATTAGATCATGTGTGTTATTAAGATGTGTTGCCTATTAAGTGGATTCTTCAGGCAAAGAGAACATTGACTACTCTGAACATTGACTACTCCTACACATGAATATACTATTAGTATGATTACAATTAAAGGCCTGTTGTTTTCTTTCATCTTTTGTCCTAATTATAATTGTATATGCTAAGGAACATAATCAAGTCAATACAATCCAATATTTCACAAGACATTAGTTAAAGGTGCTGTGTGTAGGATTGAGTGGCATCTAGCTGAACTGACTTGGCAGAAATTGCATATAGTTTTCATAAGTATGTTTAGATTAGTGTATAATCCCATGAAAATAAGAATTGTTGTGTTTTCGTTACCTTAGATTTAACCCTTTATATTTACATAGGGAGCGGGTCCTCTTTCAGAGAGGCCTCCATGTTGCACTGCAATGTTTGCCAAGAGTTGTAGGAAGGAGGGTGGCATGTTTATCCCCATGGCTCAACCCCTTTGTGATACTGTTTCAGTGTCGTCGCTGTGTAGGAGCGTTATAAGGAGCGATGTTGTATATGAAATGCACCACACACGTGTTATACTATAAGTCTCCAAAAAGCTGAACCCTCTCTCTGACACGGACATCAACATCAACTGCTGGCCAGACGGAGCTCCACACATCCAAACACACTGTGGCGTTATACATAAGTGTATAGAAGCTTAACACTCTCACACGTGGACATCAACATCAACTGCTGGCCAGACAGGGCTCCACACACACTGTGGCGTTATATATTAGTCTCCGAGAAGTTTAACCTTCTCTCAGGCTCCTCATATAGCCAATGAAGACGAGCATGCTCCATCCTTACACCAAAATCCAAGTGTAAAATTGTTTAGTGAAGGGATGTTTGCGGATGAGGGGGATTATGATAAGTGGGTGTGCATTCTTTAATACATCCATGTTTAGGAGAAGTTAGTTAACATTTTGAGGTTGTTTAACTGTTTTATAACAAAAAGTAGGTATCAGTCTTTTGGAGAAAGTTTGTATCCAAAACGAAACTGGTGCAATACAACTGCACAACGTCATCTTATCAAAGGCCACCTATATTCCCATACCGCAGTGCAAGCAAACATTGGCTTGTAGCGCCAACTGCTATTGAGAGGATTGATCAATATATATATATGTATAACAGATAATTATAG
The DNA here is from genome assembly GCA_900323295.1 of Molva molva. Classification (NCBI taxonomy): domain Eukaryota; kingdom Metazoa; phylum Chordata; class Actinopteri; order Gadiformes; family Lotidae; genus Molva; species Molva molva. Next base: position 3,947 of record OOFG01063512.1, on the reverse strand, counting down.
GTCTATGAATGAGGTTTCCCGTACCTGGACAGACCGAGTGTAGCCCAAAGGCATAATGGCAATGACTCAACACACCAGCAACCTGAATTTTATAACTGTGTTGGACTATTATACAAATGGGCTAGATGATGCACACATTTACCACCGAATCTCCAAACATACTCATTATCCACTCGCTTCACACACAGATACTCCACACATTGCACACACATACCACACATATTTCGACAGATACTTGTCTCATTCTCAGACCATTCAAGGTATTCTGAACGTGTCATCCATCTATAGTCTGTTCAGGTTATCCAGATTCTCCACATGTTCTATCATTCGCCACATACACTTTTTTGTTTAAATTCTCTGAGTAAGGGATTCGGCCACATCATTAAAAGAGTTAAGAGATTGTGATAGAAAGCAAAGTCAATATTCAAGTCAATACTAATCTCCCAAAGGTATATCCTCTTTATGAACAATGTTTGCCCAGTGCATTACATACAACAAAACACCACAATATACTTTAAGATTAAAAATACATACAACAGAATTGTATCAGTTTTCGAAATGGCAAGGCATGGTAACCAACTCAGGTGCCAGACACACGTGTGTGTAAAGCAGTCCTTGCCCTGGTATCATAATACCTACACTGAATGCATGTTGGCCTAATGGAAACAATCAGGCATCGTAGCAGCTGGACAGCCTTGTTGCCAGTCCATTATCAGCCTGAAAGCCATTAAATTGCTCTTCAATGGCCCAGGTTAAAGGTCACTCTTGATGGCCACATTGATGAGATTAGAACTACAATTAAATGCAATAATATGTGTATTCGGACCCTCATTGTTTTTCTTTATTTGCTGAAAAAAAGGTTTCAAACTACTACTTGTCTGCTGTTAATTAAAATATTCCATAATGATTTATAATTTACATTTTCATGTTATGTGGGTTAAATGATAATATTTTAAAAGAGGATTAGCCAAAAGTCTTCAGACCAGTGATCAACAAAACTCACTAACATAAAGCAAAGCATGAACATGGAGTGATCTGTACTTCCAATACATGTCACATTTCACCCCGTCCATTCCTCTAGTGTTTACAATCCTCCAGAGTTGTATTTTGCTTATTAGGCTAGTTGTTTGCTTTGTAGTATAAATAATTAGATAATTAGTAGAAATAATGTTCTAATGTCTCGCACCAGCATTTTTGGAAATTTGAAAAGCCTAATTTTGGTGCCTGCCTAGTTTCTTCCACTGTCATCAAACATTTATATATGCTATTTAACACATTGGCTTTGAAGTTATTTTTTCACTCACTTGTATTATGGTTTCATGCAGACCATATCATATCCCTCCACACCTCACAGATTATGACGGATATTGTGGTGTGTGAAAGATAAGGAACAACTACCAGCAAGTTACTCCATCCTTATCCTAGTGATTACAAAGAGATATTTTACATTTTAAATGGAAAATACTTTTTTTATTCGGGAGCCTCTATGCTTATTATGTTTGGATTGTGGACTGGCAGCTTGGTTGATGAACAGGGCTTCTTTTTATACTTTCAATTTACTGCTACTAGTACCACAATGTCCTGCAATAATGTTTCCCCCATGTCGAGTTAAAAGTGATATATTGTCTGGTTAAAATATGTTACCCTGTTGAATGAAGAGAATTTGTGGCCTAATCCCTACCAGATGGATGGATACGAATGTAGGCCTCACAATAAGCCTAGCAGCAATGACATAACTTATACATTATGTTATCTGGCGACACCATTTGGAAGTGATTACAGTAAATGCTAGTGGGTGTAAGGCTAGGGCAGTTCTTGATTTAAATTTTTCTTACAGCTTATGCAAATTCACAACACATAGGTAATGACCTTTGGTTATTATGTTCACCATGCTTTTCTTTTAGGTCTTCAATTTATTTAGATGAGGTTGCTTTCTTTGTATTGCTACTATTCTACGGTGTACTGTTTTGTCATTCAACCCTCTGTGTGGGGATGCTGTGCTGCAGTGAGAGGCAGGTGGTGGGCCTCTCACATGCTTTTATCCAAAGTAACTAACAGTGAACTTTAGACCCATGCCCCAATGGGTGATGAACAGGTAGGGTTAAAGTATCTCCCTCAAGGATGCCTACAGGTAGATTGCAGCCATTGGAATGACTAGATTACAGTACTAGCCATCCTGCTCCTCCCCCTATCATATATATATGAAGACTAATAAACCAAATGGATGAATTGTCTTTCGCCTGCAGGGGGGTTCGCCATAGTGTTCCTGGTACGCACCAATCAGGGAGTGCGCTGTGCCTTGAAGAGGATGTACGTAAACAACGAGCACGACCTGCAGGTGTGCAAGAGAGAGGTCCAGATCATGGTGAGTTCCTGGCTTAAGAGATAGATCCAGATCATGGTGAGTTCCTGGTTAAAGAGAGAGAGATCTAGATCATGTTGAGTTCCTGGTTAAAGAGAGACATCCAGATCATGGTGAGTTCCTGGTTGAAGAGAGGGATCCAGATCATGGTGGGTTTCTGGGTAAAGAGAGCGATCAAGATCAAGGTTGAGTTTCTGGTTAAAGATTTAGATCCAGATTATGGTGATTTCCTGGTTAAAGATTGAGATCCACATCATGGTGAGTTCCTGGTAAGAGATTAAGATCCAGATCATGGTGAGTTTCTGGTTAAAGATTAAGATTCAGATCATGGTGAATTTCTGGTTAAATATTGAGATCCAGATCATGGTGAGTTCCAGGGTTAAGAAATAGAAAGAACATCATATGATTTTTCCATGTTTTCCTTAAGTGGGCTTCTGCAAGGGTTGTCAAGACTGGATGGGTGTGAAGTACCAGTTTCCATTTGAAAATAGTTAGTTAGTTAGTTAAATGGAATGGAAATGTTTAACGTGGTCCAAGTTTAAGATCTGGTTTACCTGTTTTGTTTGACTGCAGTCTTTAATCACGTCACGGATAACGTAAAAAATGCTAGAGTAGACAGGCAACTGCCTGTCTAATCACAAACTCCTACTTGTTTTCAAAACAACATTTGCTGAGCTGCATTGTTTAGGCCTACTTGTTAGGACAAGACTAAGGCCTAACCCTTCCAAAGAAATATATAAAAAAATCCAAATATTGGATGATTGGTATGTAAACTACATATATATAGGTCTTTACCTGTCCTTTTAAACTATAGTCTTAACATGCTATAATATTCATAAAACGTGTTTATCCAAAAGTCGCACGTGCAAAAAAAAAACGTCATACTATAGGACTCAGAAAAAAGGTTTGTAAAAAGTCCTTTCATGAGATGTTTGTGGAAGAGATGTCTCTTCAGATGAGTTATTCCAGAAGAGGTGGTTCTTGAGGTCTTCAGATGATTTATTCTGGATTATGAACACCATGGCTTAATTCCTAACAAAAAAATGTAACTTTCATAGTTGGATTTCAAAACCAGAAAACCCAAGTGAAGATGATTTTATGTTATGTCTTGATCTCCCCTGACCATCAGTGTAAATGGATAAACTAACGCTGACTGCGTGGCCCACTATGTGTCGGTGAAGTTTACGGCCCATAAGTATTTTCTCCTCTGCTACATTGCACGTTTCTGAATGTTTTTTGGTTTTATCAGGTGCCTCCTTTAAGAACACGTCTGCCCTGTTATTTCCATATTGTCATCACTAATGAAACCACAGTAAGCATGTGTCTTTCAGTGACAAAACACTTCTGCTATTGTCTTAAGGACAACTCACTTTAACAACCAGTCAGCTGAGGTGAATCATTTGGGTTTTTGGACATCCTCAATGTCAACAAACATCGGCATTGTATATATTGTATATTTAAGTGTCAATTCACCTTTCAGGAATTAGTATTAAGTGTTACATTATCTGTTGTATATTTTACCGTGTTCACTTTTTACATTATATTACAAGTTCCCTATAGGTGTAAGGCAATCCAGAGTCTTGGA
>OOFG01063510.1:0-13414 GCA_900323295.1 Molva molva | reverse complement strand
TCTATGGTGCATTACACTTAAAAGAAATTACTGTAATTGACACTGTGACGTCATGGAATGAGATATCGACACCAAACTTTTGTGTGAGGTGCCCTCAATGTGCCTGGCAAGTGTTGATTGATTTGCCTTTTTGGTTGATTTTGAGAAACTTGGCAAAAATGTTCAGCATGCAGAATAAGGCATGTACACCAAGTTTCAGAATTTTTCATCCATTCGGCCATGACGAGCGTTTACTTAAGACCGAAAGTTATAGCGCCACCTATGGGAATTTCGGCACCAAACTTTTTCGAGACCTAAGTTAGAGGGATACCTAAAGGTCTGAGAAATTTGACAATTTTTTACCACTCAGAGGTTGAGATATGGGCCGTTGAATTAAAAATAATAATAATTCCCACAATAACAATAGGTATCCACAGATACACTGTGAATACCTAATCATTTGTTGTGAAAATGTAAGCCTTGTTGGTTTGCAAAAGTATATACATGTGTGAAAACATACAGAACCAACTCATACTTTTTTTAATGTATTTTTGATATCTCGTGTTATTGCAAAATAACCATGTCGTATTTAAACAATAGAACATTATGCAAGTATAGTCCATTGGGATCCATAATGTGCTAGATGTTTCTCTTCTTTGCCTTCTCAATGCAGACATCGACTTTGGCTTTAATGCGCTTGGAGGCGGAAGCTTCTCCTTCGCAGAACTGGCAAAAAACACTGGAGATGGAGAATATGCCTTTGGATCGAAAGGTCAGTTTCAGTAACTTTACTTGGCACTGATAATTTCCAAGTTGGAACAAATACGGTTTGCATGGCCTGTGTTTCTTTTAATATTGTTTTTATATTTGCTCTTTAGTCAAATGTGGACTTTCAGTGAACTCAACTTTCAGTGATATTTATAAGCAACCTTTCCAACACATACCTGCTCATAATGAGTGGAAACCTTACTTCCTCTCCTCTTTAGACTCCAGCTTCTCCTGGGCAAATGCTGGAGCCACAGTGTTTGGCTGTGCAGCCAAACCGAAGAACAATGGAGAGGAGGTGGAAGGGGATGAAGAGGAGGCTGCCGATGATGTGGATATTCACTTCGAGCCGATAGTGTCTCTGCCAGAGGTACCTTGTCTCCACCTCATCTTAAATTGGATTAAATTACTTGCGAATGATTTTGATTCTCCTTCGTAATCTAACTGGTTATCAGCTTGACAACATTGTGTGAATAATGAACTGCTGTCGAAAGCAAATATTTGTACTAGTATTACTTATGCCATTCATGCCAAGTATTCTAAAATAGTCAAAATGCATGGAAAGGTAGAGCTCTGATGATGTAATGATTTGTACTAGTGGTTTCATACATACACACCAGTTCTTCTAATACTTTGCAGACCCCAGTCTCAAACTCCTCAGACTTTTCTCCCTTTTAAGCGCTTATGCCGGCTTCAATTTAAGTTCCCGCTCTCCCTCTCAGGTGGAGACCAAGTCTGGTGAGGAGGACGAGGAGATCCTGTTCAAGGAGCGCACCAAGCTATACCGCTGGGACCGCCAGCTCAACCAGTGGAAGGAGCGCGGCGTGGGCGACATAAAGATCCTCTACCACCCCGTCAAGGGCTCCTACCGCGTCATCATGAGGAGAGAACAGGTGCTGCTGGTGTGTGCCAATCACATCATCACACCCAGCATGGAACTCAAGCCCATGAACTCTTCAGCCAACGCTCTGGTCTGGACCACCACCGACTATGCAGGTAACACGCCACTCACATCAGGAGTCTGATCCTTAATGTATATGCCATCTCCAGTCTCCCAAGTGTTGCTCCAATTGATTAGCCAATCAGAATTTGTCAATATTCATATTACTTTATTATTATAATTATTTGTATGTGATTTTTATCTTGGACGGCAGCTGTTTTAAACTCTTTCTCCTCCTCCAGAGGGCAATGCTAGTGTGGAGCAGCTGGCAGCCAAATTCAAGAATGCAGACCTTGCTGACAAATTCAAGAAGACCTTTTTGGACTGTCAGCAGCGGTTGGGTCAGTCCAATGAAGACGCCACCTTCCAGACGTTGTCCCGAGCACAGGAACATTCCCGGGACACCAATCCCCGGGTGTTTCTCACCATCGCCGCTGATGACGAGACTCTCGGCACCATCATTGTGGAACTGTATTCCCATGTTGTCCAAAAGACGGCAGAGAACTTCCGGGTGCTCTGCACGGGAGACAAGGGCTTTGGTCTGAAAAACTCCATCTTCCACAGGGTTATACCAAACTTCATGTGTCAGGTGAGCTGTTATTGTCTAAACTCGATTCTCGATATCACCAGTGTGAGCAGCTAGGATTCCATTTTAACCAGTGGTAATTAGGGTTGTGTCGGTGTAACAATTTTCAAAGCGGTTTAATAAGTCAACATCGAACCATACCGGTATATCTATCTTTACCACTAGATGTCCTCTAGATGTGTTTACCATGACGCAGCTGCTGTCAAGTTGAACATAATGAGTTATGCGTGCCTGGCACACACTAAACAATATTTAAAATTTGGAAAACGTGAGAGACCACACACCTACCGATAGATGAAGAAATATGTAACTGTTTTGGTCGGTAAGTGTGTGGAACATAGCACACCACACAATAACAGTTTCCATTACCCAAAAACCCAGTTCTGATTCTTAAAACCGGAACTCAGCAAATCTCAATTACAATCTCAGGATCAAAAACGTGACTTTTGCGTAAACAAACATGGCCAACACTGGCCATGCTATGTTAGCTTTTGCACTCATTTTTTTCTGGAACATCCTATAGAACAACAGTCATGGAGACGGCGTGAAAAGCGACTGTACATGTTGCAACATGAGTTGGACACCTCCATTCGCAAACCATCTCACTTTCTTTGTCCTCAATGGCTTCTGTTGTGATAACCAGTCAGCTTGGCTCCCAATTGGTTATCGTCTTTCTAACGTGACAATCCATACACTGCGTACTCGACTGTATTCCTTGTTTCTAAACAAACAATATTATAATGAGATGTGTTGCCTATTTATATATTTGCAAAGCAAATTATGAATAGCATCAACACAAATTGATGATGTAAGCAATAGGCTACATTTTGTCTCAACGTCTCATAATGACAAATGCCGGTCTGTTTGCATAGAATTAAACCGGTTTAGGCTCGCACACCGCACCGTACCGGTAAAACCGGATACCACCCAACCCTCGTGTTCACCAACCTCTTTAACCTCCTCATCCCAAAATGACCCGCCTCCAGGTAAAGCCTAGCCTGGCATCGCCAGACGAATTGCAAACTACAATTAGTCTGGAACCTCTCCGTTCATTTTCTATTTCCAAAGGGCGTCACCAGCGGGCGCAGACCAAAATGCCTCTGGACGCAATTGGATAAGCCTACAACCAATCAGGGCAACGAAACGGGTGACGCAGCACTGAGCGACGACAAAACATTTATTCTCAACAAAAGCTTTATGTGCAGTCATCTGTTCTTCTTTTAGTGAAAATATACCGTCCAGTTAGTTTAACACTGTCTCGATGGCGTAATCAACAGACTGTTCTACAGCAGCGGCAGCCATCTCTGTTGTTGTTGTTGAAATGCCTCTACGGCGTGCCTGCACCGTCATCGTATTTTTCTCGCCTCATGTGAGATAAATCGTTGGGATTGCTCGGTCTATTTTGTACCGGGCAGAACACTTTTTGTATGGGAGAGGGGGCCAGACCTTATCTGCAGAGCAAATTAAACATGAGCTTGTGAGATTTGCTGGTTCCCAGGCTAGGTAAAGCCCCTCCCCTCTATTTACTTTGGGTATGTTATTTTCAGAAATAGGCCTAGTGATGAAGAGGTTAAGTCCAAGATCACTACCCAGGTAACAAAGTAAACTCGTACAAGAGGAGAGAAAATATGTCATGACAGGCGACGCTGTTGAAACGGGGCGAACGATTATACAATTCAATAGTAATACATTTTAGACTATAAAATATTCCACCACCTCCGGAGACTACTACCTTGAAAATGAAATAGCGCACACTAAAGTACACTAACGCTAACTGTAACAGAATCTAGTCAAGTAGAGTAGAGCATTCGTCTCCGCACCAAAGTGAAGTTAGCTTCATTTTCGTGATTCATTTCATAATATCATATAGCCGACGATATGCTGCGTCAAAAAAGTCTAATAAATATATGATATTAAACTGACTTTACCCCGGCCACGCCGAAAGCCCCTCCTTTTGTAATAAGCGGCATTGTACGAGGAAATATTAAAAAAATTGACCAAACAAGAGATCTGATCATATATCTTGACCCATGGTTTGCGTTCAATAATCAGGTCTGCACCAAGGTGATTATGTTTTTTTTTTAATTTCCGATGTTTCGTGATCAACTTGAAATGCCTGAGATTGGGCTTGTGACCACTGATGAAATCTCTATGAAACAATTGGCTGTCTGACAACGATTTACCTCGGGGGGCAACGGGCAATATTTCTGTGGTTCCGGTGCAGCCGGATAACGGATATCCGGGCCAAGACTTGCTCTTCAGTACGCCGGTCATTGTTTTCAATCATTTAGTTGTTCCAGTTCCAGACGACAATAAGGATAATCTCCATAAACTGATATCAAAGGTTATAAAAAGCTAAATCATCGTCAGACAATAGCCGATGGGTTCCTAGATTGATGCTCTCTGCATGTGCGGTTTACTTGCATACAACCAAAACCCGCTCAAACGTGATTGGTCAATACTACTCAGACTACAAACGGAAACCAGAACGCTTCAGATACCAAAATCTTGTCCCATGGCCTACAGATTCTGCATTCATATGCACATATTTGTTAATAGAGCCATTGATGTAAACCACACCTTGAGACCTTTTATTTTTTGTTTTTATTCTTCTAAAAATGTATAGCGATTTAAAGCATTTCGTAATCTATTTAGACTTGTAGAAGATCAAAATCTTCTTAGGTTTGAAAACCTGTTGAAAAAAATCCCCACCGCTTACTATTTTGCTTTCTGCATATTATGTGCGTTACCTTATCAATCCGATAACACTTTTTTTATGATATTATTGCTGTCATTTATTTTATAACAGGAACTTTATGTGACTATCTGTGTTTCAGGGAGGTGACATCACAAACCAGGATGGCACTGGAGGAAAATCCATCTACGGTGGACAGTTTGAAGACGAGAACTTTGACATCCGACACACAGGCCCCGGCCTCCTGTCCATGGCGAACCGCGGTCGGGACACAAACAACTCCCAGTTCTTCATCACTCTGAAGAAGGCGGAGAATCTGGACTTTAAACACGTGGTGTTCGGCTGGGTTCATGACGGTATGGAGGTGGTGCGAGCGATGGCTGAGCTGGGCTCTGCGTCCGGCAAGACCAGCAAGAGGATAAGCATCTTGGACTGTGGACAGCTTACATAGACATTGATAACTAATATGGTGAAAAACACTTTGATGAGCACAGGGAACTCTAAATGTCATAACGATTTTGTCAACCAACTCCCCGGGAAGTGGAAGTTAAATGCTATCATGAGAGCATGTGATGATTGTTCTTTCTCTTCTTCAGTCCTTTAATGCAGATTGATTCTTGCCCTCCTTTTTTAGCTGGACTTGAGTAGTCCAATCCATAGTAATGATCATATTGGCAAAGGTATTTTGTTCGAGTCCGGTGTTGTTACTGTGTTGCACTTAGATTTTACATTACATGTCACCTTTCAAGGGAAGTTGTTGTAAAAATATGTATAGTTATTTTCCTGTTTTCAGAGGTAGCATTGATAATTCACCATGCACCATATTTTCCTGATGTAGTGTTCCTTTTTTTTAATGCTGACTTTCTATATTACTTGTTTTGCCTGTCCCTGTTTCTGAAAGAAAGATGGTTATACTGAAAGCTATGAAATTCCTGCATTGTAACAGGACAGACGGAACCGGATTTACCCTAAAAATATCACAAAATAAAAGCAGTGCTTCTCGTACTGAGATGTGCTGAAAAATGTGAAATAAAGTTGCTATAATTGTTTTTGTGGCTTTTTATATACATTTTTAATTGTGTGGTTGATTTAAGGAGTAGCCTTAACTGTCATTGATCTGTTCAAATACCCTTTTCTTTTCACTGACCTAGCTAAATTCATTCTTGTGAAAAATGGGTTTTGTGACCTTAACTATAATGCTGACAGTAAAAATAATAATACTCATACTGGTCGCTTAAATGTAGCATTGTCACTACATTGATCACGTTAGAACGGATGATGTTGCACAATGCTCAAGTAGCATGGTTTGCGTCAATATAAACCTAGTGCCTATATGTACCTAGCTACTTTTTTACCAAAGAAATAGTAATATTTAAATGAATATGAAATAAATAGGAATGCAAATAAATTGATGGGGAAAAAACTGATAGTAATATGTATTGACATTGACTAAATTATATTAAAAAAATTGTCCGGCTTATATACCTTTTTAAGAAAAAACTTGTTGCTGATTGATTAACTTGTGTCTACTATTTTCGTCTGTAAACAAGTGTGTATATAGAAAAATAAGTAGAAATGTAATGCATTTATGTAAGACTCCAGCCACGGGGCGGCACTATTGCGTAGCGTCCCTTTTAATATCTACGTCACCAGTATCCCGTGTAAATGTTCCATCTGAAGGCCGGATCGGTCTTTTACTCGTCAGGTCCCGTCGTGGTGGGAGGTTTGTCGTTTTGTCCCGCAGTATCTTAACATCAATCCGTCAAAATGCTGATCTACAAGGACATCGTCTCAGGTATGAGAAAACCGTATTCAATTACTTGGGATTTTGTTTCAGCTGTTTAACGACTTAGGTTATTCTCAACACCTTTTCCTGAGCTGCTGTGCTAACGCTGCTAATCAAAATGTCCGTCATGCTAATATAGCCTATTTCGTCATTTTGGATGCGTCAGCCAAAACGTTTTCTTCTATTCTGTTTCTATGTCATCGTTCAAAAGCGGACGGTCTCTTAACCTTGTAGTTTAAGTATCGGAAACAACATTGTTGTTTTGTGTGATCATCGTGGCTGTTTGCCGCTTAGCAATTGCCGCCTACCGTTACCTACTATTTCTGACGTTTTAATTGTTACAAAATCTAAAACTCTGTTTCTCTCATCGCAGGTGATGAAATGTTCACCGACATCTACAAGATCAAGGAATCTGAAGATGGGTTTTTCATCGAAGTTGAAGGATCGGTGCGTGTATATTTTACTCGCCTAGCCTTTCAGGGGAACTGGGCTTATTTTCTGCGCCAATACTACTGACTTTATATAGAAGTTAAGACATTATGTGACCAACACTTTGTAGATCGGTTCATGGCTACATTATAAACATTTTAAGTTATAGTTATAAATGTATACATTTTGAGGTCCATACTCTTGAACCGGAAACTTTCTGCCTTAACGCCTACGTTAACGTTAGTCTAAAAGTACGTCCCAGTATTGACTCATCAAGGATCGTGTCCTACTGCGCACCAATGGAAGCACATACAAAAAAGTATTAAAATCGCCAACATTGAATTGAGGCAGCGTCTTTGGTGCTAATGTCGAACGCCAATGCGACGTTGAATTGGAAATTAATGTTTATCAGCTTAACCGGTATGCAACAATTGTTTGCTTACGTACACATTTGCAATGGCTAGGCATGTCGTTTCTTGATCATTACTAGAATAATTTCTCGTCAATGATATTGTATTTTTCTTGAAACAGCCTGATCTGAGCAAGAAACTACAATGTGATCAAGATGGTTTCACAAGGCTACACCAAAGCCTACAAAATGACCCTATACCTTCTGTGTTTGTGGTCAGATGGTCACCAGGTCCGGGGGTGACATCAGCGAATCTCTCATCGGTGGAAATAAATCTGCAGAAGAACAGGTGGAAGACTTCGACAAAGTCACAGAATCGGGTGTGGATATTGTGCTCAATTCTAAACTGCAGGAGACTATATTAAACAAGAAAAGCTTCAAAGTCTACATCAAGGACTACGTCAAGGAGTAAGTCTAAAATGGCAATTGGCAAATTGCACTGGTCAAATGCATGTAATGTACGATTTGAAAGTATGATGCCTTTGTTTATTTAGACTCACAGCCAAACTGAAGGAGACCAAGCCAGAAAGAGTGGAACCTTTCATGAAGCAAATTGGCGACAGGGTCCGGGATATTCTGGCTAATATTAAGAACTACCAGGTAAAGACATGCACTCGTTGGTCAGTGGCCGTATTTTTTAGTTGCGAAGACTGGCTGCCATTTAACTATTTGTCATCAGTTTTTCACAGGTGATTCAATGAACCCAATAGGCATGTTGGGCATGCTAGACTTCCGTGAGGATGGCGTCACCCCATTCATGCTTTTCTTCAAGGATGGTCTGGAGGTCGAGAAAGTTGTACGTACTTGATTTTCAGTCTGCTTGTAATCATGTAGGTTATTTTGAATGTTTAGTGCATATCAGATTAAAGACCAGTTATACTCACAACCTTTTTTTTTTTTCTCTCCAGTAACGACACAAAGACCCCTTCGGCTTCTCTTGCGGCTTTTGAATGGACTTACGGATATGGAAAAGAACCCGGTCTTTATCAACTCAATGGAATTATTTGTGCAGTCCACTGAATATTGACATTATGGCCCACAGTATCGGTAATGCGAGTGAATTTTCATCTAATAAGAGTTATGTCAATTGTATTTTTTCATCACTTAATTGAAGACACAGAAGCAAGGAAATTGGGCTCTGCTTTTTATCTTGCATGAACTTTGCTTCTTGATGATTACAATCTTCCATTCTGCATCATGTTTTCTGTGGGGCCGATTGGCTTACCCTCATCACCGTCTGCTTTGTCCGACGGCATGCAATTTACCATCTACCTGACTGAGTATGATTATGGTTTTAAATAAAAACCTTGAAATGTCTATTTTGCAATTACTAAAGCAAACGCTTCATCCATGAGAATTTACCCAAAAACGGTTTCATAGTGAAATACAAAACATTACAGGTTGACAAATAATCAGTTTTTTTCCTTACCTGCCTCAGTTCAGTCATGGTTACATCTTTTAGTATTAGTTGCAATTCATCAAGTCAAATATTTGTATAAGACTAAGGACTCTCCAGGAAAACTATCAGGGATAGTTTGCTTTGGGTGCCATGATGGACACAGATTGGCTAACACACTGCCAAATCCTATCAACTTGGAAATAATGTGTACTGCTTTAAATTTTCCCCATAATTCATTGGAATTAAACAGCACAACATTTTCGACTGGCAGTTTACCTTGCCGTCAATGGTAGTCCGACATATTGCCTTTGCAAATTAAGTTGATGGGATATGTGACTAACTGAAATATTTGGTTACAAGTGAGGGGTAGCTTACAAAGGTGGATGCAAATGTCACATCCCCAGTTATCACACATTTCAGTGCCCTTCCCATCAGACTTGATTTATTCAGAAGTGATTTGTGGGACTACCCTAAAAACACTGACTGCCACACTCATCCTACAATATGGTAGGGTCAAGTTAACGTGGTTTATGGAAGTATTGGGCTTTACATATCAACGGCCATAATGTGGCAATACCTGGAAGACATCCACATCCGGTGATCGAATTCATGTATGTAGAAATGAATAGTCTTAGCCAAAACATTTTATTTACACTGTCCTGTACATTGGCCGTCTCTAAAGTAATATAGCTAGCAGTTATATTCAAGTAAATCAAAATAAAGTGAGCAGCAATGTTATTTCTGCCGTTGACACTGGTCCAGGAAAGTATCCAGTTTGAAGGGGCAAGGGATTTTTTGGGCTAGTCTACATTCCTCTCGACTTCTGCAGACTGGTAATGGCGGTACTCAGGTTTCAGCTCCCATGTACTCTTGTGCAATCCCTTGGTGTTGTATAAACCAATCTCTCTCATTATCTCTTTCAGGTAAGTCTTGAAAGAAAGACATTGGGAAAGGAAGGTTGTCAATAATAGGCGTTAACCAAATATTGCTTTCCTCCACATTAATGTGATCATGTACGGCTTTCTGTTCAAATGGCAATAGGCCAAACGGTGACTAATAAGAGTCAAGAACATAACGCAGGATTGTATTTGACCACAAGATGTCACAATCGAGTTAGATTATTTTGGGGTTTCGACCGACGTGATGTTGGCAGGAACGTTGCCATGGCAACAAGCAACACGTATACACAAAATCTATTGAAAAAAGGTGTAGGGCGATTATCTATAAGATGAATGTTCTGCGTATTTTAGAGAACGTTTATATTGACTTCAGAATTTGAATGTGATGTTAGGTTTCCTGTGCTTATCCAATGCAATTCCTCTTTTTTAATAGAATAGGTTAATCCTTCCAACACATGTAAAGAGAAGCTTCAGTTCTCCATATAAAAAACATCAAGTATTGTCAATTGAATGTACATTTTATTTCTGTAAAGCATACTTTGCTATGGAGTAGATATAAACTGGCTAACTTACGTCAGTTACTTAAAGGTGTTGTAGGTAGGATTCGAGAGTTGCAAAAAGAGAGACCGAAAAGAGAGCAAGGTATCTAAACCAAGAAATGTTCCCCTCCCCCTCTGCTTTCACGCACCTGTGATTGAAATGAAAGATGGAATCCCCGAACCAATCAGGGAAGAAATGCTTTGACCTACAGAGCCTAAGTCCCTCCCCTTCCGCTGTCCCCCATGGGACCTTATTTCGTGAAAAATATGTCGGGTAGTCAATGGCGAGAGACACCTTTTTTTAAATCGCGTTTGAATTGTGCCATAAATTACACATGATGTTTGTCAATTTAAAAGTTAATTTTGCAAGTCAAGACGGTCACAGTTTGTCGTAAAACAGTAGAGTAACATTTAATTTTGTGTGAAACCGCTCAGTGCACTACATCTCTCGTCTCGCACAATATACGTCACCAACACCAACAAATATCTTACCTGATGTGTTTTATCCAGCGACTCCTTGGTCCTTTTATCAGCCGGGAAGTGAAAGAACAAGCAAGTACCGTTGCTCATGTGACTACGTCCAGGTACGAAACACAGGCATCGCGTTAACGTTAGCTTTAGCGGCTCTGGGTAGCTTGTGAAGAGAGAAAGTTATGACGTCACCTACGCAACTTTTGGGTGTGTAGTCTTTCTAACAACGTTTTTTCACAGTCTTATACTTCAACAGTTTTACGACAATCTGCGACTTTGTTGACTTGCACAATTATCGTATAAATTGACAAAATTCATCTTGAATTGGCACAATTAAAATGGGATCATTTTTATTTTGTCTCTCGCCACTGACTACCATACATATTTTTTCTGAAATAAAGTCCCATGGTGGTCTACCGGAAGGGGAGCATGCTCAGTCAACTCGTAACAGATATTCTCACTCACATTTTACTCACTAATAACTGACGGGTGGCACTCAAATAATAGCTCTTAAATCATACCTTCAAATAAATCAAAAGGTAACCTATGTTGAGCAAACTAAACTGGAATGACATTTCTGTAGCAATCTTATATTAAATGGAAAGTTGTCATGAGTTCTCCAACCGTAAGTCAAATCTCAATGATCACAAGTAAATCAAGATTGAATTAGCTAAGATTGTTATATTCATTATAACAGTGGATTACTATTTAAATTCTCAGAATTGAGAGAACACTTAGAAATAATTTACAAACATTACATTCGCTACGATTAATTATAGAATGTACACCAGTTACTTAAACAAATAAAAGCTGTACTGTTTGTGTACGCTTATCTCTCCCCATTTTATAATATGATCGGTATTTGGTACCATGTTGAGCTATAGGAGCGAACATGGCCAATCGGTAAAATATGTACGGGGTGGGTTCTGCACGCACCTCTCCAAAAATATACAACAAGTTGATTGCGTCACAACAGAACCATTTGTCTGACTACTTTAGTTCACTTGATTTGAGTGTTGGCTAAGTGCTGAAGGAAAGAATGAAAGCATGTGTGGTGTTTGACTCCTACTCTGCCCATGGTTATGTAATCAGAGGACCCCAAGGTCATCAGCACCTACACACTGCTGTTCTCTGTTGGAATGGATCCACAGTATCAGTCTCTCCATTCGAGAGAGCGAGAGCATGAGAGAGGCCGCTAAACAAGTGTGTAAATGAGCATGAACATACACTGTGGGTGATTTTGTTTCACAAGGCAGGGTATGGTGAAAGGTGGGCAGGAAACTATTGTTTTCTTCCCTCCACCTAAGAGAGAGTGTGTGCGTACACGTGTGCGAGTGTGCATGTGTTTGTAGTTAACGGACACTGAAATCAACAAAAGCTGATAGAAAAAGCAATGCGTTAACTGAAATAAAAACTTAAACTGAGCTTGCACACAGCACTCAACTGAAACGGAAATACAGGACTTTAAAGGGATACGCTGAGATATCTGTAAATTGACGTTTGCCTATCTTACAGATTCAGACAAGGTGTTTAATTCCAAATTCATCATTGTGCATCCAGAAGGAGAACTCATTCACTGGGTTAGCATTTGCTTTCCGTAAGCCGCTTCCATTGTCTGATTCTGCATTATTTTCAGCGCTGTGATTATTGGGCTACCTGTGATGCGTAGTTTACCCAGCCAGACACAGGTGATAATATAATTGTGCCAGCGGCACATCACAGGTAGCCCAATAATCACAGCGCTGAAAATAGTGCCGAATTATCTGTGTGTTTGTAGACAAACTAAAATTGTGTTGTGTTGTTACTAGCACTCGTTTAGAATAAGCGACTATTCGGAAGTCATTGGAAATCTTTTGAAAGTAATTAAAAGCGTATTCCCTGCACATGAACAGGAGCCAGGCTACTGTAACTCAGCAAGTCAATGGTGGCGGCTAACGGAAAGCGAATGCTAACCCAGCAAACTCCCTTTTTTGACTCACAATGATCAATTCGGAATTAAACAACTTATCTGAATCTGTGTAAGAAAGGCAAACGTCAATTTACAGATATCTCGGCGTATCCCTTTAAAACGAAATATAAATTCAATAAAAATGAAGGGTAAATATCCATCATTTTCGTTTTCTCGTTTCTATTGGGGCTGAATTCCAATCCACTGTGACAGTCAATAATTAGTTGTTTACATTAATAGATTTAAGTTAACATTTGTGACTATCAAAAGATGGAGGTGGAGTTAAATTGACAAATTATAATTATTATCATTACTTTTTACACAACAATGGTAATTATGCTGTTCCTTACTGAGGATATTGGAATCCACATGACTTACTGATATGGTATAATGTATCAGTAAGTACTGTTGTCATATAAAAAGGCACAGCTCAGCTTGGTATAATATCGAATGGGATCTTTCAAACTAAAACTGAAATAGAAAAGACAAAACACCTAATTGTTAAAATAAAACTGAAACTAAAATGAGAATTCCAATCTAAACTAAAATCTAAACTGAAATAACAATGT
>OOFG01063504.1:0-15801 GCA_900323295.1 Molva molva | reverse complement strand
ACCGCGAGGAGCGGGAGATGAAGGAGCTGGACTCCCTCGGCGACCGCCTCAAGGCCCTCTGCACCCCGGGGGGGCGCGACTCCCTCGGCCTGGAGGTGCGCCACCTCCACGACCTCCGCACCACCTCGGAGCAGGAGGTGCGGGAGCGCCTGGCGGTCTGCGAGGCCCGGCTGGGGGATCTGGAGCGGGAGGCGGGACGCAGGGGCCGGGCCCTGAAGGAGCGGGGCTCAGCGCTGCAGTGGGAGCTGCGCTCCCTGGACCAGGCCCTCAGCTACAGCGAGCCCCAGAACCACATCGCCCAGCTGCAGCAGCACTGGACCAGCCTCCAGGTAACGGCTCCCCTCTGGTCCTGGTCTTTACTGGACTTGGGTGGCGGAGCTCCAGCAGGATCCTTCACAGTGTATGACGATATTATAATGTTTATCAGGTTAAACATTGTCATTCCATGGTCCAAATCAAGGCGCTGCTAAATGCTGGGTTGTGGAATGGAGCTTTTAGTAGTTTTTACTGTGCTACTGTCTCACTATATTCTACGTTGATTCAACAGACGCTTCTATGCAAAGCGGTGGATTTAGTCATTAGGGAGCAGGGGGGTTAGGGGGCATCTTGCTCTAGGATGCCCACATGTAGACTGAGGACATCGGGGTACGAACCCAGTGCCTTTCGACTGGAAGTCACCTGGACCACTAAACTATCCTGCCTCCCAGTTTAAATCGAGAGAATGTTCCCTCCTCTCTTCCGTAGAAATGCAAGGTGTCGCTTGAAGGCCTGGGGGTCAAAGTTCAGGAGCTGTACCAGGAAGTGAAAAGTGTTGCCGGGACAACAGAGGAGATGCCATCCGAAGCCATCACCATGGTTGAGTCGCTGAAACAGCAGAACGACGAGTAAGCAAGCCATGCTATGAACCGCTCATATGTAGCTCAGGGTGTTACGCTGTAGCCCTATGCTTTCAGAGTGTATAAGTTATGTTCGAACACAGCCCAAGTGCTTTTACAGAAGAATTTAGATACTTATCTAATCAAATATATTCTAATCTAATCTGATCTGATCTATTCAATTCAAATTGAACTACAGATAATCTATCCCATCTAATCTAATATAATGTTGTACGATTTAACCTATTGTGTTCTATTCTAATCTAATGTTGTCTAATGTAATGTAATGTTATCTAGTATAACATAATCTCATCACATCTAATCTACAGTTTGAGGTCCAGGCTGAAAGAACGGCAGGATTCCTGCACAAAGCATACCAGTTGCTGCTTGTCTGATTGCCTAAGAGCACTACAGCAATGGAATCTCACCAAGCCTTCAGCAGACTCTCCCCCCTCTGTAAAGGTATATATATGTGTGGTTGTTTATATTTGGGTGAAGCTCTGTAAAGTTGCTTTGCGGTGCCCTCTAGTGGTGAGAGATAGATAATGTCTCATTGTCTCCTGACACTAGGCATCACTAGAGGAGGGGGGGAAGCTGCAGCGTAGCGTGCGGGAGGCACTGTCCCACCAGCAGTTCCTGGTTGCCTGTCTGAAGGCGGGCGAGGCAGACCGACTGGAGAGAGACAGCTCAGAGGCTCTCCAAGCAGCAGTCACTAAGTCTTCTACCTTGACCCAGAGCTTAAAGGTAAGGTAGAAACCTACTTTACTGCCCCATACATTGTATTGATTATTGTGTTGCATTCGACTTTGCATATACAACTAACTTTATACGACGTATGTCGTATGTGTTGTAACAATAGCAAATGAATTAATTTGAACTCACTCAACGCATGCTTGGTTCTGGCTTCATCTTGGCTTCATTTCAGGGGCTTGAAGACAAGAAAAAACACAAGCTGCAAGCCCCTCAGCCCTCTGAGGTCCGTCCAGCTAAAGCAGAGGACGTAGGAATACCAGTAGTGGCACCACCAGTAGTGGCACCACCAGTAGTGGCACCACCAGTAGTGGCACCACCACGGACAATCAGACACTCTGCTGAGAAGAAGAGCATCACTGTTTCCCAGAAACATACGGAGCTCCAGGAACCGAGCATCGACAAAGATAGGTCGGAAACCAAGCAGAGCGAAACTGAAAGTTCAGTATCTGTAGTGCGAGTCATCACGGAGACGACGTATGCCACTGGAGACAGGACACTGACCGCATCAGAGGCTACCAATGTGAATGTACCTTCTGCTGAACCGGCGGCTAAGGCACAGAATGAGCCGATACTAACAATAGAGGACTCCGGAAGAGTGGTGGGAAAGATTCCTCCTGAGCTTTTCCCACAGGATCACAACGAATCAGACCAGGTGCAGAGAACAAAGCCTGGGTCCGAAGGAACAAGGACACCACAGAGTACAAAGTCAACCATGACGTCATCTTCAGTGGAGCCTGCAATAGTCAGAGATGAGCCCCATTCCCCTGGGATAGTCTGGGATCAGGGTGACACTGCTGTAGGGGGAGCAGCCAAGTCTGAGCAGACCAGAAGACAGGATCTAGATGTTGTTGCTCTGCCTGCTTTAACAGAGTCTGTGAAAACCAATGAAGGGCCTTTGATGACAATGTCTGGGTTGTCTCTTTGTCAGACTGAAACCACTGTTGAAGAACCAGAGCAGCTGATGGCAACCAAGAGTAGTCAGAGTGTGGCTGTTTCAAAAGCTCCTTCTCAAGCATTGGATGGGGAACCTAAAGAGAGTCGAGAAGATTCCACTAAGGGATTCAAGACCAAATCGGAAACCATTACTGATGAACAAACTAAGCTGGTACCGAGTGGGAGCAAGTCAGAGACCTCAGTTTGGTCAGAGACACTTGATGCAGAACCAGAGCAAACTGAACATCTACAGTCCATGCAAAGGCAAAAACCTGAGCAAGCTAAGCCATCCCCTCCTACAAGAAGGTCCAAATCGACCAAGACTTCAGAGCCAATCAAAACTGCCACGACTCACAAGGAATCCATCACTGTTCAAACTAAACAAGACCCTGGGAGTCTGAAGTCATTGATTAATCCAGAGTCAATCACAGGACAGGCAGCACCTGGTGTTGTGGACGAAGCCATTGTGGTACCTGCCAGGAGAAAGTTAAAGCCTGATGGATCTCCTATGACACATGCTGATGTAAAACCTGCACAGTCAACAGAAGACTCTCAGTCTCCTCAACCTTCTCCCCATAGAGAAGAAATTGCAGTGCCACACTCAGGAAAGAAGGTAGCTTTAGTTGTTCTGGATGTTCCTGCTTTCCAGACAGTGGACACATGCCCACAGACATCAAGCTCTGAGAGAGCAGACAGTGCTGGATCGATAGGGGTTGACATCACACTGGGACAGGCATCTAAAACATCAGAGTCATCTGTACTTCCTCAAAAGTCAAATAAATGAGCCCCAGTCCCTACTAGCTGAGAAACAACAGCCAGATGTTCCAAAACCTGAGCCCACAGACCAGACTGCAGCTCTCGAGGCCCAAGCAAGTGTTACTGCATCTGTTCCTGTGAAGCCTGAACAAGTTCAGACAAATCCTGAAAGTGAAATGTCTCCTATTACTCCATATTCAACCCCAGGACTGTCAGAAACGGCTGTCGTGGAGAAAGCCATGGTGGTACCAACCAGGAAAAAGTCAAGATCTGCTGGATCTCCTCTTATGCGTGCAAAACCTGCACAGTCCAAGCAAGAATCTGAGAGTCCTCGGTCTTCCGTTTCTGGGGTAGACCGAGATTTGCCTGTACCTACTAAGAAAAAACAAAGCCCCAAAGTTGACAGAACAACAGCAAAACAACCAGCAAAAACCACCATTACAACAACTAAAGCAAAGACTGAAAAAACTAAACAGGACCTTTCAAGTGTTGAGCCATCAAAGAGCCAAGATTCAGCCCCAGTTGGGACAGCTAAGGTGGAGGTTGGTGATTTACATCTTGCGCCAAGCAGGAGAAGATCTAGAGAAAACGCAGAGGACTCTACAGCTTCAGAGCCACCCTCAGATGTTGCTGTACTTGCTGATCCTCAAACCGAACACATTCAGGCTGAATCCGAGACCGCTGCTGCTGACCAGACTAAGCGTGTACCAACTCTGGGAACGTCAAAGAAATCAGTGCCCTCTATGAAACTTGAAACAAAACCAGAACAGAAGATGACACGTTCAAAACCTGGCATGGAAAGAGTTGCTCTTGAGCAAGCTAAGCCTTCACCCCCTACGAGACGGTCCAAATCTACCAGGACTTCAGAGCCAATCAAAATCGACACTATTCAAAAGGAAGTCATTACTGTTGATACCAAACAAGACCCTGCGAGTCTGACATCAGTGATTCATCCAGAGCCAGTGATCATGTCGTCCATAACTGCGGTTGTGGAAACAACTAAATTAGAGCCAACTGTTAACAAGGTCAATCTTGAAGTTTCTACAACTTCAGAGCCGACATCACCTGCTACTGGGCCTGCTGATGTGAAGACCAAATCACAAAGTGTAAAATATCCTCACTCCTCTCCACTCATCCCAGAGTCAATCACAGGACAGGCAGCAACTGGTGTTGTCGAGGAAGCCATTGTGGTTCCTGCCAGGAGAAAGTTAAAGCCTGATGGATCTCCTATGACACAGGCTGATGTTAAACCTGCACAGTCAACAGAAGACTCTGAGTCTCCTCAGCCTTCTCCCATTGGAGAAGAACAGGCTGCTCCGTCCAATTCACAAAGTTCAACCGTCCATGAAATTGTAGAGCCACACTCAGTAAAGAAGGTGGCTGTAGTTGTTCTGGATATTCCTGCTTTCCAGACAGGGGACACATGCCCACAGACATCAAGCTCTGAGAGAGCAGACAGTGCTGGATCGATAGGGGTTGACATCACACTGGGACAGGCATCTAAAACATCAAAGCCAACTGTACTTCCTCAACTTTCTCAAAGTCAAATAGATGTGCCCCAGTCCCTACTACCTGAGGTACAATGGTCAGATGTTCCCAAATCTGAGCCCAGAGACCAGACTACAGACCTTCAGGCCCAAGTGGGTGTTACTACACCCGTTGCTGTAAAGACTGAACAAGTTCAGACAACATCTGAAAGTGAAAAGTCTCCCATCACTCCAGACTCATTATCAGGACTTGCAGAGATGGGTCATGTAGTGGAGAAAGCCATGGTGGTACCAGCCAGGACTAAATCAAAACCTGCTGGATCTCCTGTGATGTATGCCAATGCAAAGGCTGCACAGTCCAAGCACGACTTTGAGGGTCCTCATTCTTCCGTCGCTGCTATAGAACAAGCTTTGCCTGTACCTTCGCGGCAAAGGCAAAGCCCCAAAGTTGACGGAACAACAGTAAAACATCCAGCAAAAACCACTATTAAAACAACTAAAGTGAAGACTGAAAAAACTAAACAGGACATCTCAATTGTGGAGAAATCAAAGAACAAAGATTCAACAACAGTTGGGACAGATAAGGTGAACGTGGGTGACCTGCCACGCGTGTCAAGCAGGAGAAGGTCTAGAGAGACTCCAGAGGACTCTACAGCTTCAGAGCCAGCCTCAGATGTTGCTGTTCCTGCTGATGTTCCAACCGAACTGGCAGAATCTGAGACCACTGCTGATGAGCAGACTATGGTTTTACCAACCAGGAGAAAGTCAAAGACATCAGTTTCATCTATGAAAGTAGATGCAGAACCAGAGCAAAAGATGAAAAGTTCAAAACCTGGCATTGAAAGAGTTGCTCTTGAGCAAGCTAAGCCTTCACCCCCTACAAGAAGGTCCAAATCTACCAAAACGTCAGAGCCAATCAAAACCAAAACTATCAACAAGGAAGTAATCACTGTTCAAACTAAACAAGACCCTGCAAGTCTGACGTCATTGATTAATCCAGAGTTAGTCATCAGGCCATCAATAACTGCTGCTGTGGAAGAAACTAAAATGGAGCCAACTGGTAACAAGGACAATCTAGAAGTTTCTAGAGCTTCAGAGCCAACATCACATGTTACTGGACCTGTTGATGTGAAGACAGGGTCAGAAAGTGTCAAGTCTCCTGTCACTCCAGACTCAATCACAGAATTGGCAGAAACCTGTGTTGTTTTGGAGGAAGCCATAGTGGTACCTGCCAGGAGAAAGGTAAAGCCTGATGGATCTCCTATGACACAGGCTGATGTTAAACCTGCACAGTCAACAGAAGACTATGAGTTTCCTCAGCCTTCTCCCATTGGAGAAGAACAGGCTGCTCCATCCAATTCACAAAGTTCAACCGTCCATGAAATTGTAGAGCCACACGCAGTAAAGAAGGTGGCTGTAGTTGTTCTGGATATTCCTGCTGTCCAGAAAGCGGACACATGCCCACAGAAATTAAGCTCTGAGAGAGCAGACAGTGCTGGATTGATAGGGGTTGACATCACACTGGGACAGGCATCTAAGGAATCAGAGCCATCTGCACTTCCTGAAGGACAACAGCCAGATGTTCCAAACCCTGAGCCCACAGACCAGACTACAGCCCTTCAGGCCCATGCAAGTGTAACTGCACCTGCTGCTGTGAAGACCAAACTATTTCAGACTAAACCTGGAATGCCAACGGGGAAAAAGTCATCAACTACATCTGCTGATGTTCAGACCAAATCTGACACTAGTACTGGGGAGAAGACCAAGCTTGTACCACCAACCAGGAGAACGTCAGAGACATCAATGAAACCTGCTGATACGGAACCTGAATCCAGCAAGGATAGTGATCGTCTTCAGTCCTCACTGAGTTCAAAGCCTGATATAAAAGGCTTTGAACTGAGAACAGCCAATAAAACCACAGACGTCTTCACTGTAGAACCCAAGGAGGTATCGGATATTATGAGTCTGGAATGTTGTGTTAGCCGAGAGTCCGTCACAATGGAAACCATGACTGCTGTTGTGGAAGAAGCACAGCTTGTGCCAACCAGAAGAATGTCTCAGACTGCACTTTCATCTGTGCAACCTACTGATGTACAACAGAAAGATAGTGAGTGTCCTTTGTCCCCACAAAGTCCCAGATCTGACATTAAAAGAGCTGTTGTGGAGGAATGTCCCAAACTTGCAGAAACGTCAGAACCAGGAACCATTTGTATCAGTGATGTCAAGCCTGAACAAACTCAAAAAGAGCCCAGCAGTTTGGATTCTTTTATAAAACTCCATAAGTCCGTCCCAAGACTGCCCGAAACTGCTGGAGTTCTGGAAGCTAAGCCCGGACCGACCAGAGAAGATCCACTGACATCTGAGGCGGAAAAGGAGGAGGAGCCTGAAATTCCGAAATCTTCCAAACCTTTAGATCCAAGTCTACCTGTTGTTGTAAAAGAAACAAAAGCTATTCTAACTGGCAGCAAGGGCCCAGGTGATTCCACAGGTGATGTTGACCATGATACAACTGCAGAAGCTAAGGTAGAATCTGGTACACATTCTAGATCAACCAATGAGGAACCTGTGTGTCTTCAGTCTTCTCAAACCTTTGAGACTGCAGCTTCAGAGCCAGCCTCAGATGTTGCTGTATCTGCTGATGTTCAAACCAAACACATTCAGGCTGAATCTGAGGCCACTGCTGTCGAACAGACCGATGTTGTACCAACTCAGAGAAAGTCAAAGACGTCAGTGTCGTCTATGAAAGTTGATCATACAGAACTGGAGAAAACGGGAAGTTCAAAACCTGGCATGGAAACAGTTGCTCTTGAGCAGGCTAAGAGATATTCAAAGGGTGTTCTCAGTGCCTCAGTGTCATCGGTGAAACTTACTGATGCAGAGCTTGAACCGGACAAGGAAACCGAGAGTCCTCAGTCCCCACAAAGTCCTCTTCTTGAAATTAAAACTGCTACTGTGGAGTCAAAAAGTCCAATGGTTTCCACCAATGAGGAACCTGTGTGCCTTCAGTCTTCTCAAACCTTTGAGTTTGTTGTGGAACACAAAGAGGTTCGGGAACCTGAAGTTGTGAAAACGTATTTGACCCAGGAGATATTTACAGAGCAATCTGTGACAAATGTCGTGGACCAGACTGAGCATTTACTCATCATTGGAAAGCCAGAGAGTCCTGAATCCATCACATCAGCGTCCACTATAGCTGGTACTGTCATTACTGAACCTCAGCCTGAAAAAAGCCAGGAAGATCCTGTTAGTGTGGAGTCTTCGTTAGAGTCGCTCACGGGGCAGATTGTGACCTCCGTGATTGGACAGAACATCCAGTCAAACCTGACTTCGAAGGGGCAGACAGAAGCCTCTAAAGATGAAATTAATCTTGTCCCATCTATTATCAATTCAAATCTGGAGCTGTCATCTATTTTGCTGCCAATTGATGCTCAACAAGTCCCAACAGAGACTCAAATCGTCACAATGGGACAAACCTTACATGTATCAACCAATGCCAAATCAAAGAGCCAGGAACTTGTCCCAACTTCTGAAACACTTTCTTCTTCTGGTGAAACCTTTGGACACCTTAAGCCTGGGGAAATGATGGACCTTGAAAGACCAGCAGAAATCTCAATGAATCTTGAAGAGGCAAACAAAGGCAAGGGGACAACAGAGCAGTCAGTCACTTATTCTCTGGCTCGTGATTGTCCTGGCGGTCCAAATGTCCAACAAAGAGTAGGAAGCACCATGGAAAGTGAAACTGTTGTAGAGGTGGAGATCAGTCCAATGTCTGAGCAGAGTTGCGTACAGAGTAGCATACAAATACAAGTTGTTGATCCAGTGGCTTCACCTTTTGACCAGCAAGACCCGGCGAGTGTGGTGTCATTGATTATTACAGATTCAGTCACGGGTCCGTCCATAACTGCTGTTGTGGAAGAAACCCAGGTTGGGCCAACTGGATCTAGACAGAATCTAGAAGTTTCTCAGACTTCTGAGTCATCAATATATGTGACTGGACCTCCTGATGTGAAGACCTCAAAACCTGTCCAGATGCAGGTGAGATGGCTGTGTGAGTGGGTGCGGTGTCTCATTCTGAGAGTTTTGCAAGCCTGGCATATCTCCAGTTTTTTTTGGGAATGCACGGCATGCAGTGTCTAAAGTCACCAGGTTTCTGTCATTATCGGTCATATTAATTAACCTCTGTCAGAGTTTAGCGTTCAGAGAGGCTTATGAATGTAATGTTTTTTTAAAGCATAGTAAGGCATAGTGGCACTGTATGCCATTAATGTCACTGTTTGTTATGCTTAGAGATTGTTTCGCGATTATCTAACGTTTAAGAGTTTACTTTAAGTCATTGAAAACTCTTATTCACATCAATCTGGCCTCACTATTCATCCTCTTGGCCACCTGCATAATATATACATACTGACAGTGTAGTGAACATTTCCTCCTGTTCTGGTCACTTGGTGTCTAACTGGTATCGATTTACAGACTTATCTATGTAAAAAAGTGAATGTCCAGAGTTGTTTGGTTGAAAAAATATAAATCCAGTTTTATTTTCTCTTGGATGGCTTTACATCCAAATGAAAACGGAGTGAGATTAAATTAAATTGAAATGGATAGAATATTATTGCACCTCTTCTGGGCTTTCTGCAGGTTGATGATGAAGACAGAGAGAAAGATAGAGAAAGGGTAGCAAAAGAGAGTTAAGGAGGAGCGATAGAGAGTGACAAAGAGAGAGATGGAGAGAAAGAGAGAGGATAGTGGGGAAGAGAAAGCAAAAACACTGAGAGGGATCAGTAGTATGAGAGACGTGGGAGAGACAAAGACCAGGAGAGAGGGAGAAACACACTGCTATGCACGGCTTCAGGGGCGTAATGGATACCCTCCTTTGTATCCACACATTGCAGTCTGTGAGGCAGTCCCCGGTTTCCAATAGTCTCTGTTATTGGGATTTTATTTTTACTTGTGTTACCCACAGTCCAAGCAGCACATACCTGGGGGCTGTATCAGGCGGTGAGGGGTGGTGGGGTTATTTGGCAGCACGTTACACCACCCCTGGTTAGGAACACGAGCCAACTCAGTCTTTTTATAGTCAGAGAGTTTCATTACCAGTTACGGTTGAACAGACACAAATTATATTTTGGAGCAGTGAAGGCAAGGATGTAGAAAATACAAAAGTACATGGATATTAAATGAAGAAACTTAAAATGTTGCAATATTAACATCCAAAATATCCAGAAGTTAATTCAAGGAAGCATCACTCTGTTTGACAGTTTGATGATTATCTAGTCGACTAAAGCTGTCTCCTGTCTTTAGTTTGTTAAATGTGTTGTGTTCATCCCCCACAGACCCATCAGACCCAGAGCTCAGACAACAGACTGGGACCAGGAGCAGAACCCCTGGGGTCCACACCTGATGGTATGAGAGCTTCAGATGAGGGTTTGAGGTCTGAGGAGAAAGCCCTGGTGGAGGTCCTTCCTACAGGGGAACCCCAGGGTACCCTTTCAGCTGGTCTGGTCTACACCAGTGGACCGGTTCTGGAGGGACCCGAAGACCAGCCCATGGAGGATGTGTTCTCAGAGGTCTACCAGCTTCTTGGGACTGGACCTGATTGTCTCATCCTGAAGGTAGGTCTTCATACCTGGGGGGGAGTCTAGTAGAGAGGGTGTTTGACTCTCAGACAAAAGGTTCTGGGTTTGATCCCCCAATGTCCACAGTCTACCTGTAGGCATCCTAGAGCAAGATGCCCCCTAACCCCTACCTGCTCCTTAATGATATGGATCTATATTCACTGTAACTCGCTTTAGATGAAAGTGTCTACTTAATGACTGAATACTGATTGTAAATGGTAGAGTTGAAAACACTATATTCCAGGTTTTCCCCCTTCTACACCTTATAGCAGCCTATTGTCTTCCACCACCTGTCCATATTGGGTGGAGCTCATAAGCGGTTAAACTCCACCCACCTCTGGTTCTTGTTCTCCATCCTAAAGGGAGAGCTTGAGGAAGACCCGGCTGAGGTTCTGGATACGTCCATCAGGGACCTGGAGGTTCGTCTCAACAGGCTGGAGACCAGAGTTCTGGCCTGCAGGAACCGACCGACAGACCTCAGCCCAGAAGCCATGGCCCAGCAGTTGGAGGAGGCCCAGGTAAGAATCATCTCAACGTTTAGCTAACAGTGAGTCTGAACTATACAACAAGCAGATGTTAAAGAAGGCAGAATCCATTATTTCTGCCAGTGCCCACTCCCTGCATTTAGAATGGAAGTTCCTTCCCTCTGGTTTCTGCCTCAGACAACCATGACTCAAAACTAACCAACATTATTTCTCTTTCATACCCTCTGCCATTTCACTGCTGAAGTAGGACTTTTTTTTAATTATATTGTAACTTTGTACTTCATGTGTCCGCTTTTAATGTACTTCCATTATGAGTGGTTATGTTTGTGTGTCTCGCCCTGTGTTGTCGTCTACTGCGGCAGAACCAACGGCCCCTGGGGACAAATAAAGGTCTTGAATCTCTTCCCCGTCTTCTGATACGACCCCTCCGTGTGTGTGTGTGTCTCCAGGAGTGCCTCCGTGCGGCCCTGACCCAGGTCTCGGCGCTGACCCAGGTCTCGGCCCTGCCCCAGGTCTCGGCCCTGACCCAGGTCTCGGCGCTGACCCAGGTCTCGGTGCTGACCCGGCCCAGCCCGGGGGTGGAGGAGGAGGCTGGGGAGCAGCAGGACCGGGAAGACCTGGAGCACCTGGAGGCCCAGTGGAGCGCTGCGGCCGGGGACTCCTCCACCCTGGTCCAGAGCAAGGAGGCGCATCTCCAGCTGGTGACCCTCTACACGGGGCAGGCGGAGGCTGCGAGGGCCACCCTGGAGGGACTGGAGACGGAGCTGGAGGCTGGAGGACGGTGAGTCTTAATGAAGCTGTTGAGAGTATTTGAAAAGAGTTTGGCTGATTTTACGAAGATGTCAGTTATATTAATAATTATCAGAAAGAGATATATACACATATATGCCCAATGAGTAGTATAAATAAAATGTAAACGCAGAATGTTAATGTAGACAGTATTGATCACTTTGGGTTAAATGTGTCTCCTAAATGACGAAATAGTTAAATAATGAACTTAACTGACTCCTTGTGCTTCCTGCAGGGTTCCAGAGGAGACCAGCTCCAATGAGGAGGAGCGTCTGCACGCCTTCCTACGACATATAGAGGAGAACAGGACGGTTCTTGGAGAACTGGTCCTCACCCACTCCGACCTCGTACCCCACCTGAGCCCCTCTGACCAAGCGATGGCACGGAGACAGCTGAGGGCCCTACAAGACCGGTGGAGAAGCCTGGAGAACTCTGCAGAGAGGAGCCTCCATGGTTTGAAGGCCATCTCGGGCGACTCAAGCACCCTTCTCAATGAGATGTCCAGTCTTGAGGAACAGCTGGAGGACGTCAGTATGTACCTCGAGCCGGGGTCTCCAGCCAACCCGGAGTGGGACCCTACGAGGGCCCAGGAGCTCTTGGTGAACAGCGCTGTGCTGGCTGCCACCCACCAGAGGTACCTCCTCCTTCTGCAGGCATCAGATGCGCTAGACCAGAGCTCCCAGCCAGGGGAGAACCAATCAACGAAGACGGAGCAACGGCTCCAAAAGATCAAACTACAGTTGGAGCAGACGGCGGAGAGACTGGCCTCCCAGACCCCCAGCAGCACCAACCCCACCTTGGAGAAGATTGTGAAGGTGATCCGAGATGCCTTCATTTGGGCGAAGCAGACGGAGGTTCACATCAAGGCAAGGAGGGGGAGGATCGCTCTCCTCCCCGAGGACGTCCACCGGCAGATCAGAGACCTGAAGAAGTTGCAGTCGGAGGTGATGGTGAAGCAGGGCCAGTTGGAGATACTGCTGGAGGAGGTGACGGAGCTCTTTCCCCAGATGGACCAGAAAGAGGAGGTGCCCATGGTGCGCTCTTCCCTGGAAGACCTCAAGATACTCTCAATGTCCACCACCGAGGATCTGGCCACGGCTGTGAGGGAGATCGAGTCCGGCCTGCAAAACAGAGAGAAGATGTCCGAGCAGATCGCCGACGTGGAGGCCTGGGTGGTGTCGTACCTCCTCCTGAAGGCGTCCAGGAGAGGAGAGGAGGAGGTTCCTGTGCCTGGTTTTGACTCTGACCGCCAATCCCGTCAGATCCGGGAGACTGTGGCCGAGGCAGAGAAGCAAAGTGCGGTTTGTGAGGCTCTTCTCATGAAGAGCAAAGACATCTTCTCTGAGCTGAGCGTCACAGAGAACCGTCTCCTGCACGCAAAGCTGACCGATCTCCAGGAGGACATCACCAACATCACCAGCTACGAGAAGACCAAGAAACAGGACCTGGAGTTGCGCGTACAGACTCAAGAAGCATCCAAACAGAAGGTGGCTGCCTTGGAGAAAAACCTGAGGCAAATGCTGGTGGACCTGAACAGACACCGCTTCCCCGTCTCCAGAGAGTCCCTGCACACCATAGAACCCTTAAAACACATGATAATCGAGCACAAGAGCCAGGTGGACCAGCTCCATGCCTGCATCCCACTTGAGAAGAGGAGGGAACTCTTATCCGTTAACTGGGAGCTTTACTGCAAGATGTCCAAGCTGGACCAGAAGGCCACGGATCACGAGTGTTACCTCAACCTGAGGCAGAGTATGGAGGACATCAAGGACAACCTGGAGCAGGAGGTATTACAGACCAAGGAGGAGAGCCGAGGAGTGGGAGAGAGGTACAGGATGTGCCACTCCCTCCTTGCCCGGTTCCCCCTGGTGAAGGCCATGAGCGAAGACGCTGGCGAGAAGCTCCAGAGTATCTCCTCGGACCTGTACCCCTCCCAGCTGACGGTCGAGCGCCAGAGACTGAAGCAGATCGTGGAGAAAATGGACAACTGGGAGGTGCAGGTGCACAACAACCTCAGCATCGTGCAGTGGAACATCCTCAAAGACCTGGACCTCCAGACAGAGTGGAGGTCCACGCGGGGTCTGTTGGACGCCACCCTGAGGCAGCTACGGTCTCCGGTCGTGTTGGAGCCAAAGGAGGCGGACATGGTGAAGGAGCACCGCAGGATGTTGTCTATGAACAAGATCTTGGAGTACAAAGTGAGAGAGTATGAGATCTTGGAGCAGAGGAAAGGCAATGGCCAGGGAAGAAGATCTCAGGATCTTGTGACCTTGAAGAATACGATCCTGCAAGAATGTGACTCCAGAATGGCAAGTGATTTATTCGATTTATTTGGGTTTATAATTTATTTATCATTTTAATACTTTAAACTATTCAGAACATTTGTACAAACCAAACAAGCAAACAACGTTAGTGGCTTTCCTGAAAAGAGTATTTGCCTGTTGCTGGATTGTCCCCATTGTACCCAGTTTAGAACAAGTTTGATTTATTCTCAACAATAGGCATCTCATTTCAGCTATAACTTTCTTTTTAATGACAGACAAATATCACGAGTGCGAAGGAGAGCCTGAGGAGCTACACCCAGGGAGTCAGAGCTGCCGTCCACTTCCTCCTGGAGGCAGAGGCCTCCCTCCTGCCGGTCCACGACCCAGCAGGGGACTGCTCCTCCAGGCTAGAGGAGCTCCAGCAGGCCCTGATATCCCTGGAGCAGCGGTACCAGGACCACGTGGACCAGATCCAGGGTCTGGTGCCCCGACACCCCCACCTCCCCTCCCAGAAGGTGGAACAGCTCCACCGGGAGGTTCTGAGTGGTCTCTTGGTGAGGATGACCACCTTCAGGGCCCAGGCTCTCATCAGGACCCAGGAACTCACCAGGTAAGACCTGGGACCACAATGCATTAACCATGGGGCTGTGGCTAGACTAAGCCGAACGGTTTTGGGTTATATTCTGTTGGGCCATAACATAAGACATAAACATAACATAACATAAGCCGCAACATATCCCCAACTTCCACATTCTTGTTCAAGATTTATTATTAGTACACAGACTTCCTACATGTCCTGTTACATGTAATACAGTTACAGGTAAGGGTTAGGGGTTGAGGTTAAGGGTTAAGGGTTAAGGGTTAAGGGTTAGGGTTAGTGGAGAGCTGGAGAGAACCCTATACCATCTACAGGCTTTGTAACAGAAGATACATCACATGACATTCTTAGCCAATGAAATCACCTACAGGTTACCCTTAAGGACATTAAGTATATAAACGTATATGCCTGGTACACCACACATGGTAAGACCTCTCTCAGACATGAACCACTGAAGGTCCTGATGTCTTCTGCAGGTGTGCTGAGCAGAGCAGGAGGCACCAGTGCAGCGTGGAGGAGATCAGCCAGAGGGTGAACACAGAGGAGGAAGCTCTCTCCCGCTGTCTCTCCTCCAAGGTCTCCTCCCTCTCCGACTGCAGCCTCCAGCAGAGTCAGCTCAAGGTAACACCTTTACCAATTAAGTTATTTCACCAATTAACAAATTAAGACTTAAGATTTTTAGTCAGAATATTCGTTACTTGTGAGAATAAAACACATGTTCAAGCACCTTAAAGGTCTAATATATAAGGTCCAATTCAAATAACGTTTCAGCTCCCATCACTCTGACCCTCTCTCTCTGACCCGCAGTCTCTCTCAGAGGAGGTGGGGTCAACCCTGAGCCGCCTGGAGGCCCTGGACGATACCTGCCCCGAGCAGGGTTGCCGTGGAGACAGGGAGGCGGCGGTGGCTGCCCTCTGGTGGCAGGTGAGCAGACTGCAGCAGGACGTCCTGGACCTCAGCAGCCAGGCTGGCCGGAGATCCGCTGAGTGGAGCGACATCTCCAAGAGTGTAAGTGAAGCTCCAAGTCTAGAGACGACACTGTGTCCTCTACCTGGATATAAGAGCATCTTTATCGCAGTGGATCTTGAGATAATCTGTGGACTGTAAAGACGTCACTACATTGACATGGCATTAGAGGGTTAGCCACAGAACACACACTGCCCTGCACACACACATTCTAAAAGATATCATCCTCTTCACTTTCTCCTTCACCTCCTCACCTCCTCCTCCTGTCCACCTCTTCACCTCC
>OOFG01063503.1:0-14015 GCA_900323295.1 Molva molva | reverse complement strand
ATTTCTCGGCTCATAGGAAAGATAAAGCAGGGAGATTGTGGTCTCACCTAGAATACACACATACACACAAACACACACCGTTAGAATTGCATGTTTTGAAATCCCTTTGCTTTGCAGCTGTTCTATTGAATTATGCAAATGGTTTGAATGTCATTTTTTTGACAGACCCAACTGTTACGATTCAGAATGTGAGTTGAATTTCAACACAGCATCATTTCACCTGTCGAACATGAACACTGTTCCACACAAACAGTGCGTGGGTGTGTGTGTTTGTGTGCGTGTGTGTGTGTGTGTGTGGATGCTGTGTGGTCTCTCACCGACAGCTACCAGATTGTTAATGAATGTACAGACGATCAATAGGAGCAGCTTGAACCTTCCCCGATCAGGCCTCTTCTTGAACACCACAGCAAGAGACCTTCTGGCATGTGACAGGAGGCTGGGCGTGACGTCATCCTCGCTGCTAAGGTTAATAGACTGAGGAAGGAGGAAGGAAGGAAGGAAGGAAGGAAAAAAGGAAGGAAGGATAGAAAGTAATACAAAATACGGTATATTTGGAGAAATACCATTATACAGTTTACTAATATTCACTTATATTAATCTGAATAGAAAATGTTTACGTTTCCATCAATAATAAGTCCACAAATATATTATAGTAGCAGACAACTCTCTTGTTACATTTTGGCATCACACATACATGAATACATGCATCTCATCAGCGAGTCGATATAGAAATAGAAATCTTGAAATTGGCTAACTTTAGGATAGAAAACACAAAGCAATTCAGTTGATTCATAAAGTTGTTTTCTCAACTTTTTTAGATAACCACACCTGGGTAATCCTGAGCCAACTATTACATTGGCTTTAAATTTAGAATTCCCACCCATTGCAATGGAAGCTCCTCTTAATTTCACAGTTTGGCTAGCTTAATTCAAAGGTTATATGACCTTTGCTCACTGTGTCCAAATGTGTGCTTGGGTTTCCCGAACTCATGTTGCTTGTCATGCTATTTTTCTATGTTATGGCTGCATGCCAGGATGGCTCCAATAACCATGACCTTCTAGGAAGTGGGAAAGTTATGTTACTTACAAAAAAAATAATAAATTAATATATATGGCACATGCCAGTATGACATGACAGTGTTAGTACCGAATATCTGGTTTACTCTATCTTATCTTGAAATCTAATACACCCTCTTCACAGAGGTGTCATCGGAGGACACATGTAGGTGTTGCTCATAACACTTATTATGGCTCTGCTTTTTTTATGTAACAGGGCACGGGAAGTAGACTAAACTGGTGAGGATAAGTCTACTGCCCATGCCCTTGTACATTGAAGTGTATTAAATATACTATTACATTTAAACTAATAAAGTGAAAAACTAGGTCATTTATTTCCATTCTTTTAAATAGCACATATATATGTTCACGTATTCACCCTCGATCGGCTTTGGACAACGTCCCTTCAGGAACGCCTATGTTTGGGCATGATACTGGACAATCAGTATGATGATCGGCAAGCTGACCCAAACCTGGAGGTGAGGCAGCTGCAATCAATTGTCAATTACTAAGCAGACTGTCCTTCAGGAAAGCTCTCTCAGCCACCGAGCAGAAGTTTAAGGAGCATGACGTGACACAGACAACTACTGTAAGTAAAAAGAAGATTGACACGGTTGGGTGAAGGTGTTTTGTTAGTTTTGAATCCTTTATCCCTCTCCCTCTCCCTCAGGAGTTTACATGAATCAGTATTTCCTTGAAATATGTCTGTTGTCGTGATCAATCAACCCATCACTACTGCACACTGCGGCCACAAAGCATGACGCACAATTGTATATCTCATCATATCTCATGAAATGCAAGTTGTCAGAAACACCACAAATTGCTTCCCAGTTGGAATATGTGTGTTTGCTGGTAAACATAACATTTATCTCACAATAAAATAAGTGGTACTGGGCGTTCAAAGTCACAGCTGAATGTTGTCTATGCAAAACGAGTGCTCAGGAAAAACATGGTTTAATTTATTCTTCTTTCTGAATACATCCAAATCTTCCATCTATACTTGGACAATAGTCATAGTTTTTTTTTTGCATTTTGTTATGCCTTTGACGGCAACATTATGATACTTTGATGGCTGCGCCTTATGCAGCATCAATGTGTTTTCAATGATCTTCTCTTTGTATGATCATTGTAAACAAATCATCTAGTCTATTCTGGCTGTCTGCTAGATTGATTAACAATGACAGACATGTTGCCGTTCTGCAATTTTATTGTGAATATAGCATTGTTTTTGCCTAACCCATGTTTTTTTTTACCGAAGTCACAACTTTAACATTGCTCTTGCTTTTTCTCACAGAAAGAGGTTACTTGTACGTCACATTCAGCCCGAGTGACATCATTTTATCACTCAGGATTCAGGTGGTTGCCCAGGGCTTGCCTGTTGGTATTCTGAGAGAATCTGCGGTAACCCCCAGTTCAGGCGTGGAGTCGTGATTAAGCGTCTACCGACACCTCGACGTGATCCAGGGATTTATTCCATTCTATTCACCTAAAAAGATGTGATGATGTGTCTGCATTGTTAGACAATGTAGATCGACAAAAAGGACATGACAAGATATCCAAGAACAATGGGATTTGAATGTTTAACTGAGCTCTGAGAAGTCACTCTCAGGGAATCAATTGGCTGTCTTGGTTTGGAGTCGCATTATTAAACGGAACTTCTTGGTTCTACCCTAATAAAATGCACTATTCTTTGGCATAATGGACTTGAGGGGATAATACAGCCTCAAACACTTTTAATTCGATTTAAAACGTCTATTGGTGATGTACAACGCACGGCAGGTCCTATTTTAGAGTTTTGCGTAGTTTTTCCCTTGGCTGTGGCCAGCATCCTCGTAAATCCATAATACACTTCGGCTCGGTGGTCTTGGGGCAGAGCCACGATCCAGATAGCTTTTTATAATTAATAATAAAGCCTGTTATTCATGTTGTTATAATACATTTGATTTATTTATTATATTTATTAATGTACCATTTACAGAATGTTGCCTGCTGATGTTGTGAGGGAAGTCATTGTGGGTAACGTAGGAAAATAGCACACTGGAGCAGATCACGGGAAGCCTGACACGGGAAGGCATTCCTATTGGACTGCTGTTCATTTTAGGACAGCTACACTATTTTTTTTTTCAAAACATTTGGATGTCAACACAAAATGGCTGACATCCTAGTCAAACTTGAACAACGCTGCCTTTACTCCACTTACCCCATATAAGGATGTAACCAGTGGTGGCGGGATGGGGTCTCGTAACCAAACTATGATGTATACAATGGAGAGAAGCTGACAACCACAGAAAGAAGAGAAGGCCAATACCAGCCCACAAACTTGCTCCTCCAGATATCCACCTAGAAAAGAATTTTGAAAATATTTCTATGTATAATTAATTGTATTATATATCATGAATAAATAAAATACTATATATACTAAAAATAAATACTCCAATATTATGATGGCATGATAGAATTCCTTTTGTTGCTGAGTACAGAGAAATAGAGTAACACTCCTAATGCAGTATTCACACATCAAACAGCAATTACAAAAAGAAAAAAAAGTTCAAACTGGACTAATTTAAGGTGCTAAATATATAGACTATGTCTTCGCCATAGCCTATAAAACAATTATATATAAAACTAACCTATAAAACTAGGATAAAAAAACAATGATGAAACGAATTGCAACTATACAATGATACAACATCAAACATAAAACTCTACTTAAAAGGGGGTTACCTAGCAAGAAGCCAATGGTGCCACCCACAAAAATCATGGCCTCAGCCACGGCCATACGTAGTGTTCTATTCACTCCTTCATTACTGGCTGTGAGATCTGCGAGATAACTGAAGGAACTGAGAGGGGGACAGTTATTTTTAAGCTTATTAATCATCGTTTTAGAGGGTTGGATAAAGGAATTCATACGGCACATCCTGGTTAAATTCAAATTGTTTACTCTTATTTACCAAAACATGTAACAAGAAAACCTGATCATTGTAATTATTTCACATTAAAACCTAATCGTTTAACTTAATCATAATCATAAACGTACAAGCATGCATGGCCATCGATTTTCCAACCAATATAACACAGCTGGGGCTAATCTACCTTGCCTGCCTCTACTTTGCCTAACTATCCTGTTTGATTTTGAAATATGTCACATTAGAGAACCAAGAGTAACACACCGTTATTGTTTTAAGAAGAAGTTAAGACAAGATAAGGAAGTACTTATTGATCCCGGTCAGAAAATGTGGGTACCGCATAAGCCGAGTACAGGAGAGTAGAGGTATGAAAAAAGATATTCATATTGGAAACAAAACTACTCAATAAAATATCATTTATTATTTATTATATAATAGATTAATCAACTCTGGTAAAAGAATACAAGCCCCATACTCGTGTGTTTAAACATATACATATTTACCTTAAGAACAGTGAACTTGTACCTCCTGACAGTCCGACCAAGCCGGCCGCCATCAGCACCCAGAGTACCCCCAACTGGTCAACCATCGCTATGGCAATGAGCAGGCCTCCGCTGGCCAGGGAAAGGAGACAGGGCAATAAAAGAACCAAACTGCGCCTGCTGGCCCGAAAACCTGTCCGAAAACAAAACCCATCCGCGTGACTATTAGCAGCAATGCATATTGCTTGATATTTCATCATATTTTATCGTACTTTTTGAAAATCAGATTTGATTTTCTTTTGTCACTGTATATATTTGTTTTATTTTCATTACATTCAAACATTTCTCTTAAGTTACTAAAGGTTTTCCATCAAATTTGATACAACGTGACAGCATTTTACACAAGGCATCCTCTATAAAAGAGTCTGCACACTGTACACTGCTCCCAAGGTGTTTATTCTCACTGACTACAAACAAGATCAACGCTTTGATCCCATTGGAACTTCATCTATTGGAAAATTTGATGTGCGTGTTTATCTTGTCCAACAAGACATGCACTCTCATTACCAACGACAGATAACTTCTCTGAAGAAAATATGTTTGGCGCTAAATAAATAAATAAAGATCCCTGTCAAGTTAAAGTAGGCTACATCACTGGCAAGTGTTCTACTGTAATCAATAACACATTAAGAATAACCCTGTTAAGTTTAGCAATAAACAACAACGACGATTTAATACATCTATTGGATATAACAAACAGAAGAAATCTTCATAACCAGAGTAGGACTATATTAGATATTATACCACATATTACAAAATGCATCAAATGTTATATTCATGTGAAAGGATTCAATGATAGCAAATAGTACCAAAGCATATTAATAGTCAACGCAAAAGCACGGAAACAACCCTGAAACCCTCTGTCTTGAGAGCTTTAATTAAACATAACTCTTAATAATGCGTTTGTTTTGTATGAAATATTTATTCGTAGTAAATACCTTGTCATAGACTCATCCAATGGATGAGTTATTTGTTACACAAAAGGTTATGCATATAAGGCTGCCGGAATAAGGCTTATGGGTGGTCCACCGCTGAACGCCAGCAGCATTCAAGGCTTCCGAACACAAAGTGAAAGCGCTGTAGACGTGCATAGCATCCATGATTCTGACGCCCGCGTGGCACACGTCATGGGCCATATGGCTGGGGGTGACTTGACAGCTGGTTAATACGATTAACACAGAGAGTAAAAGAATATGACCATTTTTAACAAGACTAGCCGTTTTTATAAATGGCTACTGGGGAAAGTAAGGTCCATTCAGGTCAGAGGTTACTGTCTGTCATTTTTTTACTGCCTGCCCTTCATGAGGGTCAAGGACATATGGACGACCTCATTGAAAGGCTCTTTTTTCAAAATGATTACGTGTCAGAACCTTTTTGTCGTCTCGAGACCCTTTAGTTGCTTTTCACTGTCTGTTCTATACTGTGTATTGTCTGTTTTATACTGTGTACGGTCTGTTTTTACTGTTTGCTAAAGACAAATTTCAATTTTATGTAAATTGAATGGACAATAATGTTATCTTATCTTTTCTTTGTGAGCCTCTCATCTTTTTAAATATTTAAATCAGTCTTTTATTTTAGACCACGAAAACTGATTGGTATGAGCCAATGTGTTTTCATGGTCTTAACAGAACAACAATACCGCAATGGACACAAAAAAAGGGTTACTTTCGGCTACATGCAACTTGGAACAATTTGAATCAACAAAAAAAAGTAAAGAAACATCTTGGCAGTGAAGAGTTAAGCAGGTGCACCGGCAATTTGGAAACTTTAAAAGTGGCCATCAATTTCCGCGATGGAATAAATAAACAATGTGACAAATGTGATTGGTCATTGCCATTACACACTCGAACGGTTGATTGGTAAGTGAAACATCACCCAACCAATCAGCAGAAGGACGCACGTGGAACAGCTCAAGCCAAAAAAGCAAACAAAACACACAACAAACCACAAAAAGTAAATGTCCATTCAAGCACAAGATTGATAAGCTTCTGTGTGTTCGAGCCGAAGCCCTTTGCTTACTACTCTTACTACTCTGTAGCGGTGGGCGTGTCTAATTGAAAACTAATTCAGTTCAATAGATCACGGGAGACACCAGTGGGGGGGGAGAAGAATCGAGGCCCAACGGGGGGGATGGTGTTCTACAGCTGATGAGCTGATGTAGTTGCCACTTAATCTGACAGCGCTCAAGTGCAAAAGAAGGTTTTGAAAAATCATATGCAAATTCTTGCAAATGTATGTAAAAATGTGATTTTGATCAGCAAGCCATTCTACATGCGTGCTGTGCGGCCTTGGATTCCTATCTCCGCGGGAAATGGAAATGTTAAGAATTGCCGTTGTGGATTGTGGCAGAAATTGTATATGCCGGTTCTATCGTAAAATATATAACAATCTGTGTGTGTGTGTGTGTGTGTGTGTGTGTGTGTGTGTGTCTGTCTGTTTTTTATATTTCTTTCATTTGAGTTGTTGACATAAGAAATAAATAATGACTGTATACAAATAACAAAAGCGGGTTTCCTATGATGCGTGGATGTACGAAGCGTACCTCCGTCGGACCTCTCCCTATGGTCTGACCAGGAGCCCAGGAGCATGGCCGGCGGGATGGAGAGGACGGACAGCACGGAGGTGTAGAGCAGAATCACCACGGAGGAGGAGCGCTGCACTGCCTTGTGCGCCTCAGGGTGCCCCGCTAGGTCCTTGCACTCCGGGCTGGCCGGCCCATACTGCTCACTGCAGACCTGTGGTCACACCGCATGCAGGACAAGCACAGTTTATATACATTTCTTTTGTAGTTTTTTTTCGCAATTATGTCGAGATACAGATACAGATACCACACTTCAAGGCCATTTTAACTTCAACAACTCAACTCAAATTTATTTAAGAGCAATGAGTAAATCGGAATCCATCTGTTTACCTTTAGGTTCTTTTCAAGTGCAATATGATGGATTCATTGATACCCCAAATGCAATATAAATAAATTCAAACATTAAAAGGACACGCAGAGTTAGAAAGCAGATGTTTACATAATCAATGTCGTAATCAACTTGAAGGGCCATACCGGTGTCAATTTTTACTGCATGCGATTTCCAGCATTCCTCGTCCAACACGCATTAGCAGCTGCCACCCAAAGCTATCGACTGCTGTTTATTGGGTGCTAAAGTAAAGTACTAAAGTAACTTATGTTGTCATTCCATACCCTCAACATGGTTACCCTGGTCTTTAACTCCACAGATAATTCAAATATACATACTTTTACAACTGATAATATGGCACCCATAAAACATAATAAATATATTTAGTGACAACCAATTTGACTCTGTGGTTGAGTGTTCCAATCAACCCTTTGTGTGAAATGTATTCAATGTTACACAATATTATTAGAATAGAATAGATATAAATACAAATTATTTCAACTGAAATGGGGACATTCTGAAAAACAATATGAAATGCATATTTAAAAACATACAAGAAAATAGATTATTATTTAATTGAAAACGCGATCAAATAACTCATAAACAACTTAGGAGTTGTTCCAGTTTGTTTCTACAGAGTTGAAGAGTTGAAAACGAACTGAAGTTTTATAATGTCTATAACTAAAGAAAATGGTTGCCCAGCCACATTAATTATACAGAGAAAAATTTTTAACACCCGTTTTAGTGTGTGGAAATCCATGTTGCTATAGTAACGCAATTCTAATCACTTGGATATTAAGGCAGACCCAAATCCTGTTACAGACAGTCATGGTTTGTTGTTAAATGTCACTGATTACATATTTGAGCACCTTTTGCAATATTTTAGTAACAAATCACGATTAACGTGGTTCTACAGTCAGTGCCCAGAGCCAATGAGTACGCTCCCACAGTGGAGGAGCAAGAGGATTAATCAAACGCACCCTGGTTGTGCTCTGATTAGATTTATAGGCAACACCTGTTGATTATTTAAGTGTTCTTCGGTTCGGGGTCCTTGCGTATGATGGCCAGTGTCGTACGAGTCCTAGGCATGAAAAGCAGCCTGGTAGGTCATCATCACTGGAGTACAATTTAGAATACAGAGCAGAAGACTTGATTGGTCTGAAGGTTATCAAGTGGCCATGATGTTGGAGCAAGCAAGATGGTTTGGTTATCGGTACATCAATGGACAATCGTCTTCTCAATCGTTAAGATAGTGTAGATCTAGATGAAAGGTTGATACGAATAATGAGGTTTTTATATTTGCATGTTATGTTATTGGTATGTGCTTTAAGGTACTGAATATGGTGATTGTTTTTTTTTTCTTTTTCTTTAAGTCAAAGGTTGAATCTGTCAACTCGAGTGCAAGTTAGGTCAGTAGGAAACGGATCAAAGTTCAAACAAATATTGTATCTCCAGACATTTGAAAAACATTGGCTTACGAAGCTAGCCGAAGCTAGTTCGTACCCTCACCTCCAATCACTTGATTCAAAACATAATGTTATCTAAACCCAAACTTAACCATCCTTAAGTAATACATACACTTGACCTTTTTTATTTCACATAGCCAGCTTTCCTGATTTGAAAAACATGGCTTTGTCAATGTCACTTCAATTTCAAAAGCTGGTAGCGCGTGTGTCATGGGATTAGTTTCCGAGAGAAAGGGATGTTACTTGAGCTCTTTTTTTTTTTTCCCCCCCCATGGATTTTCTCCTTCAGGTTTTGTTTGTTCATTTTGAGTGGAGCCTCCCGGGGTTATTTTATGCTGAAGTGTACCTTGTGGTTTTAAAAGAAGGATCCTCGCAGCAGTGCACTTAGTTATCTTATGATTGATCTACTCAAACCTTAACAGACCCATGGTTGTGAAAGCAGATTAAAAGGACACTAGCTTGTGCAGCAGTCTATATCCATAAAGGACAATTTAGATCAATATGCAAAAAGAAATGCCTACAAATGCATATATTAGAGGTCAACTGGTCTGGTCTATATATTGGAGGAGGATTTAACTGGCTCAATTAAAAAATATAATCATACTATTACTGTTATTTAAGAAGACAACACATTTAGTATTAAATATGCTGAGGATTTAAAGGTCAGAATGTGGTAAAACATACAGCACTATAAACATATTGATGATTTGGTGAATGAAGTGTCAAACTTGGTTCTTTGAAATGCCTTCTTTTTAATATGCAGTTTAATGATTCAGGTGATACAGTAGGCAAGTAGGTATGGCATTAATTGAGCAGGAAGGTAGAAGGTTAATTAATTAAAAAAGCATAAAGAGTAAAGCATAACGTGTAAAGAGCTATAAGGCGTCCAACGTCTTCCAAAGGGTTTCTTTGTCCAACAAACAAACAAGCCACAGGCACATGTGCTGAACCCGCCCTATATGGTTTTCTATAGCACAGCCTTTCAAAGTAACACTCTCTGGACTTCCTTAGGTCACTTCAAAATAGTGTCTTTCAATATGAACATAACATAAACAAAAAAAAAATTAAAGGTGTCCTAATCCATTCTGGCTGTTTAAAGTATAAATCAAATACTGCTCCTACAGATGGATTGACCTGTACCAAACAAAACCATAATCGCATGAGATATATTATGATGCATTATTGAATCATCTTTCTAATCAAAGTATTTCCATTGGAAATTCCCATTCACATCATTGTACAAATAGCAGATACGTTATTACCTTACTGATGACCAGTTGTTGATAGGCAGGGGTGACCAGAAACAAGGCAGTCATGTAGAGCAGAATAACTGGCTCTACAGTCACAATGCTCCGGAGATGGGCTACACTGATTGCCATGGCAGTTACTCTAAATCCAAGTCAAATGGCCAACAATGCAAGAAGGGTGTTAACAAGCGTTGACCAACTGAGAAGCCTCAGGTTTTTCTTCTACAAGAAACTGTTGACACCTGTAATCCAACCCGCAGACACCTGTAGTCCAACTCACTGATCTCCATAGTCGCATTACTCAAAGCCATGTTGTGCCATCTTATATGAACTAGCTACAATAAATGGAAGTGTTTCAGATGCACTCTGCCTTTTCAGTAGTTCCTCTGTCCATAGTGTGAAAGGTAGTGAAACACACACAAACTTCCGTACACAAATCAATGGGCTCACATGACTCCGTTGCCAAAGAGGAAGTCCTTCATATATCCTACGTAAGTAAGCATGTTTTTCATCTACTTCCTGGTACAAACCACCTGGTCTCAAGGCACAGCCAATCAGAGGGGTCGTGCATGAGTACACTGCTGGTCAGTTGGACCCAGTGGACCACAGGTGACACGCCACCCCCTCCACTGTAAAGTGTTTTATTGTGCAGCAGCGGGCGGCTGACAAGGCTCTTTACTCCATTTCGGTCTTATAAAAAAAAGAAAAACTCATCTCAAGATAAATGAACATTGTAGTACAAGGGTTTTGAAAAAAAACATGAAGCGTTAAAAGCTTGTCTACCTCCATTTTCACTGTCCCTGCCTCCTTTTAGTACACCCTGCCTCTCTCTCTGCCTTTCCATACATTCAACATCCAACGGCGCTCCTTATTATCACTCACTCTTTCCCTCTGCCTGCCTCTTTATTTCTGTCTGTTACATATTTAATAGCCTATCAAAGTTATCTTGATTAAATTACTTAGCAACCATCATGTGCCTTGTCTCTCTCTCTAGCTCCCTTTATCTCTGGCTGTGTCGTATATATTTAATGGGTGATCTGAGTCATTTAAAGTGAATGTGACTGCTTTAATATGCTCCATGTCTTCTCGCTCCCCATCCACCATTCCCCCTAGCTTGCTCTTCAAAGTCTCTCTCTCTCTCTCTTTCTCTCTCTCTCTCTCTCTCTCTCTCTGAACGCACTGATCGGATCCTAACAATGCTTCATATAGATTATACGTACAACAAATGGAGCAGACTTAACACAGACAAGCTGCGTTAAGTTTTCATTGAAAAAGAGTGTCATTTTGTTTAACCATACCTGCTTATGTAAAAGAAAGGAGGAAGGTAAAGTCCGACTGGCGTAGGCTACTCTC
The DNA here is from genome assembly GCA_900323295.1 of Molva molva. Taxonomy (NCBI): domain Eukaryota; kingdom Metazoa; phylum Chordata; class Actinopteri; order Gadiformes; family Lotidae; genus Molva; species Molva molva. Next base: position 2,537 of record OOFG01063503.1, on the reverse strand, counting down.
ACAGCAGCTGCCAGAAGAATTGACTTAATGTCTGCTGAAGCGCAGGGATCCGATCAATGCATTAGCCACTGAGCTTTGAAGATACAAATTCTGACATGTTGCGCATTCATCAATTTCAACCTGGTCACAGGGAACTGTTGAGAGACATACGCTTTATACAGCCATGCAAACATAACCTCTATATCCTATTCTTTATCTGTATATTTTGTCATTGTTTTTGTTTGTTGCACAATAGAATACAAACATTTCATGGCCATAAATTACCTCCAATTGTTGTTATTGTGCATATGATGAATACGCTCAACCTGAATATTGTAAATACACAAACTTTGATACATGTGTCGTTTGAATCAATCTCAATAGAATTTAAATCACCCAAACAGAAAACCCTTAAAGGTGGCTTTTACATGGATATCAGCCCCAACTCCCTGGTGCTACAACACCTGTTCCTATCTGCCTGCTTGAACAAAAGTTAAAAGATAACATAAATGAATCTACCCAACTGTGCAGACAAAAATTGAAAAAATAGGAGCATAAGAAAAATTTGAAACTGTCCTCAAAGTGAAGTATTTTTGGGGGGAGATGCTCTTGATAGCAACATTTCCACTATCTCTGCTACCACAAACTAAGCTAGGGCACAGCAATAGAGTCACTTTATAGGATTAGGATGGCAGCCACCAGTCCCGGCTTGGTCTCCACTGGCCCATGTATGTGTCACTTGCTCATCCTACTTAAAAGGTTTCCTACTGTATCTTGCTATTATCTGATATCCCCCTGACTCTGCCTGTGTGAGCGGACTTGTGTGAATACATTCCTGATGCAAGCTTGGAAAAACAAGCCTCGTGAGATTGCGATGCGTGTTTTTGGCTAGCTAGCTTTTTCCGCTATGGGCAGGATTTTATGTGTGCGTGGACAGTTACACATCTTCCCCTGACTCATTCATTTCTAACCTTTTATAGGTCCTCCTGAAATGAACCATATGTTACAGTATCAGTACCCAAACACAACCATTTCACAAAGTATGCCTAAACTTAGGCTACATAAACCTTTATTTAATGAAACATAAATATTGCTTACATTGTTTTTAGCTTTTCTAATAATAATGTCATTAACCATTTACCCTCTACTCACTTTAAAGTCAAACCTAAAATAACTTCACATCGGCCCATACATAAACCCGGCCGCATGAGTGTACGGTTATTGGACACTACGGTAATAGACTCCACACATAAAATCGGCTTAAAGAAACAGAAGGAAATCAATAAACTGAAGGCATTATTTTCTGATGCTTGATACAAAAATTGATGACCCTTAATAACAATTCGATTTCGAATTTCTGTTGTCCATCACTTTAAAAAAAAGCTTATTTTTAAAGCCAATAAAATTAAATACCCAACATATAATGGATAGTATACCTGTGCATGGAAATCTCTTTGCTGTTACCACTGGCTTCTTCTCTTTGATGTCACCACAGGCTGCCTTCAGAATCTACTGCTGTGGCTGTGGGCAGCTTCATCCAGGTGGTCTTCTGTAACATCCACAACCACTGCATCACTCCTCAGCAGTATTATCATGGAGGAGAAATACAGTGCAATACATTGTCATTTTGTCAAGTGACAATATTGCTGCATGATAGGAAGAAATGATGACGCACAAATGTGTAATTTCAAGAAAATTGTTTTAAATATTTACTGCGGTCATACTCAAATGGATACCTCTTGTTGTCTCTTTTCTACCTGACATTGTTGATCAAAGATAACTTTATGGTGCTTTTTTACATCCTTTAATTGTATATACTCTCTATGCACTTGACTTTTATTATATAAGACCGTATATACTCTGTTAGACAAGTCGTTTCCCATCAATACAGATGTTTAACCTTTAGCAGCATAGCGGCGTCCGGAGCACAGTTATTCGTTAATGTTTAGATTCATGGTTGATGTCTAAATATAATTTGCCATTGTCATTTGACACCAACATTTGTATCCCATGGCTAGCCAACCATGTCAAACCTAGTGTCTTGCAGTTGTCAATAGACCCTTTCACAGAGGTGTCATCGTAGGACAAACACAGGTGTCACTCATAACACTAATTAAGGCTCTGCTGTTTTTATGTACCAGGGCTCGGGTAGAAGACTAAACTACTGAGGATAAGGCTACTACGAAGGTTTGTCCTACAATGACACCTCTGTGAAAAGGGTTTATTGATTTTAATTTAGGTCCCTCTGAAGCAATTTTAGATTGTTAACAGCTACTGTTTGCAATCTAACAGCTAAATTGTTAAGGGGAAAAAAAGGAATTTAATATCTGGTTCCACGATTGAGGTTATCAATGTGAAGTTAAGCAAGTTTAACAAATGAAATATAATGAATGTATACAGGAAGCAGATGCCAAATGTATAATACAGCCAGTGAGACTTCACACATTTCTTCCTCCGTTATTCGATTTTTGATTTCAATGATGACAACAGAATGGAAAGGTTTCTGTCTACACCGTTTTGAAAGATTGCCTTTTTGTAGGTGTAGCACGAGGTGTGTG
>OOFG01063499.1:0-10009 GCA_900323295.1 Molva molva | reverse complement strand
GGTAGGCACATCTCCCTACTGGGATCCCATACCAGTCCCCTGAAGCCTGTGCTGGTCTTCACAAACTGGTGCTCATGCCGTGCTGTGGTGAGATGCCAAACGACGGCCAGAGAGAGAGAGAGAGAGAGAGAGAGAGAGAGAGAGAGAGAGCAACAGACACAAGGTAGAGTCAGGAAGAGAGAAACAGAGAGAGAGAGGGAGAGAGAGAGAGAGACAATGCAAGGCAGAGGGCCGATAAAAGGCCAATGATGTGTTCAGATTTATATTAGGTCTTAGCAAAATGTATCCTGATAATAACCTGCATGTTTGCAGGAATTGGTTTAAACACGACAAAGAGGTAGTTTTAGTAGAATTCATCAACATAAAAGTGAGTTTGCATGTCCACTACGTTAAACTCACTTTTATGTTGATGAAATGAGGCTTATAATCAGTGTTCAAATCACACCACATGATTTTCTGTCAGCACTGTCCCCTGGAGCGTGATTTATTGAGTGCTTTCCATTCGTTTCTTTGCTTTAATTTTTAGCTGTTGCGGTTATTTTGTTTATTGTGGTAAACACCAGTTCTTTTGCTGTTGCGGTAAGCCATAATTGCAGCATATCTTCAGAAAAACGAATTCCACATTAAAGATGCAGCATGACGTTCTGCTTCAACCTTTTTGTTTGCGTGTGCGCGTGCGCGGTGTCTCTCGATGAGCGTGTAGGGAAAGTGAGATGATGAGTTGCTGGTTTGGTGAATCATTCCCCAAGAAAACGAGTGTGGGCGCTGACTCCTTCTGGTCCACCCTCCTCTCACACAGAGCCGTCCGCTATCAAAACCCACTTATTGTCCCTCTGTCCGCTTAAAAAGGATCCATGCTACCGACCGACATGCCCAGCTCCACGCGGGCCTGCTGTCAACAGACTGGGCAGACTGGGTGGCTTCTGATGGATGCTTATCTTCACAACACATTTCTTTAACCCCTGGCGGTAGGCACATCTCCCTACTGGGATCCCATACCAGTCCCCTGAAGCCTGTGCTGGTCTTCACAAACTGGTGCTCATGCCGTGCTGTGGTGAGATGCCAAACGACGGCCAGAGGTTTCAACGTGCTGAAGGATTTAAGAACTAGAATTGTGGTGTAATTTGTCAGAAATGCCACCGCCATTTGACAGCTAATTGTTAATTAAATGTTCTGGGAAAATGTCTGTTCTGGTTGAGTGAATCCATCTCGCCTGCCGATGTTGTCCCCAGCACGATCAGAGCTCACCGCAGGTGCGTGAATGTCACACTACTCAACGCGGAGAGAGGTAGGGGCGATTTCTATTCAGATGTTTATTTTCAGAATCCTGTGCTCTGTTGCTCTGTTTTGCTCTCTCTCTCTCTTTACCACTCTCAAATATTGCCTACAAGCCCTTTCTAGTGTGAATGTATTAATAAGCGAGGGAGGTCGCAGAGGGCCTGACCAAAAATCAACAGATACTTCAAAACTGCATCGTGTCAATGATGTCACGCATTAAAACCAGAAGTATGAGACGGACACTGATGATGATGGGACTGATGATAACTATAACATCACTGGTCGGTAGCTGGTTATAATCCTTCCTTTTTATAGTCTATGCGTTGTACGTGTTGTAATGGGTGTCACTGTCCACACAACCTAGTTGTTAACGGTTGTGTGTGGAGGTAAACTATAAGGCTAGCCAGATGATGTATTGCATTAAGAGAAAGGCCTTCTATTCCCTCTCAGCGTCTGGCTGTTTACTACTACTAATAAAAATACAACCAAGCCATATGCAAATCGGCAATTGGCATAATTTAAATTTGAACATCTAGAAAATAAAGTGTAATCTACATCCAGCAATATGTAATATAATTGTGTTCACCTGAGGAAATAGGGTAGGATATAATGAGCACAAAAATAAATTGTACAAAAAATGTTTTTCATCATAACATTGGTGAATCTGTGATGAAAGAGTAAGGCACCCATATAGGCCCACAACAAGAAGCATAGCCTACAATACAAGTCCATTGCTAACGATTTCCCAAGCACTGCTTTGTGACATAAACGGCATGTTATTCCTTATAAAGTCCTTGCCTTGTCCTTGTCCTAGCCCTACTGAAGTGAGGGTCTGTGGTAAAAATGTTATGTATAAAGGCTTCAGTGAGAGACTCAGATACACTGTCAAACAACCTTCTTCTTTTGGAAATACATTCATGTAATGTGGCAAACAAAACAGACAATGACTGCTCTATGAGGATAAATCAGTCGCAGGCCTGCTAGTAGGATGTAATGTGAAGTGGACCTCCCATCTACTCTGAATGCATTTTCCATTCTCTCCCCTGATGGATTAGACAGTTAGAGTTAGAGTGTGGATGTGTGGGGCAGCATATTGCTTGGGATGTGAGTGTCTGTACCTGTGAGAGAGAGAGATGTGGACATCTTTTAGCATGCATGCATAAGTACTAGCTAATGACTTTGTTTGTATGTGTGTGTGTGTGTGTGTGGTCTGGGGAGAGACCACTTATCTGCACAGAACCAATTTACACTTTCCAATGTGACTCCTTAGCCTGTGCATCTCTGGGATCAGAATACAGCCCTGAGCAATGGCAGCTGGGGAACGATAATGAATCATAACGGCACACATCTGCTTCCTAAAGCAGTTAAACACGTACATTTGTATATCTTTGTGTAGCTCCAAGTGTAAAGACTCAAATGCCTTTGAGTCATCATATCCAATAATGCTCCATTACAATTCTCAAATGATTGACATTATACAACTATCTTGGTCCATTAAATACAGCTACAGGAAAACATCTTCCATTTTTGTCAGGGAAGGAAGGCCTCTAAGAACTCAGTATGGGCTGCCTTTACATTATGCAGCACCGCCATCTTGTGGAAATCACAGTTTTATCAACATGGTATCCTTTTTATTTGTTTTCAGCATTTGCCCATTACAACACAGAAATTAAAAAAAAAAATTGGCATGTTATTTGGAAATGTACAAATAGTTATTTTTAGGAAATGCAATTTTGGTATAACTCATAAGGCCTCAAAAAAGTGGATAAAATACAGAACAAATTCATAAAAAAATTGCCAAGGCAAGTTTACATAACTCTTACCACAAGACTTCAAAATAGTCTCACTTTACCAGTACCGTGTTTAGCATTCAGTTAATTGTATAGTTATTTGGCAGTTAAGCTATGCTTCCAAGGCACATGCAATAGAAACACAACACACAATGCAATTCTAACATAATACCTAAAAAAAACATCCAAGGATCAGTTGCTAATGAGTTCCTAACCACTGCTTAGTGTCATAAAGTCTGAAGGCTTTCTCCCTGTTCTCCTTTAGACTCTCCAAAGCCTCTTCCTGAGTGATCTTCTTCCATTCCTCTGGCAGGTGAGCTGGTTTCTGCTCATATTCCTCTGCAAACCTTTCATTGAATCTCGCCATCACATACCTGCAAACAGCAGCCAATAGTGGGATTACCATACAATTTCATGACATGATATATATGAATAGCCTTTAATGATAATCAGACTAATAGTTTAAGCAATGGTTAGCTTGAACTGACCTCCAGTAAGTGGCCAGCGTCTGGCTGGCTGGCTGCTCGGGGGGGATGCTCCAGTCTGGGTGGATGGTGCGGTACTCTCTGGCCAGGGCCTTGCTGTCTGCGTCTCTGTTTGCAGACAGGTTGTCCTGAGCCAGCTCTGCGGGGCAGCTCATGTGAGACAGGGATCGGGAGTGGGCGCAGGTGTACGACAGCAGGCCTCTTGGGCGGTGCAGCCGGGCGCGGTGCACCTGGTGCCCTGTCTCCGAGACTCCGCAGGGGGCTTTGCAGAGAGGACAGAGCTTCTCGCAGCCTCTAACTCTGTTGAAGAGGCCGTCCTGTGGCTTCAGCGGAAGGACCCGGAGCAGGTCGCTCGCCTCCATGTTCTTGGAGAACTCCTGAGCCAGAGCGAGACGCAGCTCGGCCAGCGCCTCCAGCAGACAGCTGATGAAGCGGTCCCACTCGATGGTGATCCTGAAGAGAGGGCTGTCCAGAGTGTCCCTGGGGACCACTACATCTCCGTCCAGTTCCAGGGTGAGACACACCTTCTCCAGCAGCAGCGTGGTGTCGCTGAGCACTCCACTTACGCCCTCGGCCCCCTGGCTCACTGCCGCGGCCATCTTGCCGATGATCTCACCGAGGCGCTGTTGCCTCCAGTTCTCTAAGCCCTGTGATGCTGAAAGGTGAAGCACCACCCTTTCTTGGATCCTCTCGAAGCAAAATGTATCAAAGGAATGCAGGTATTCCAGGTAGGACTCAAAGCTGTCCTCTGCTAGTAGCTCTTCTAGTAGTGTACAGTTAAAGTCCCATGGGGACAAATATTGCCCTGTTTTGTCCTGGTCGATCATCTCTTCCATGATTAGCGTGCCGAGGGTCCTGTGGATATAGCCCAGAGCTGTAGGTTTAAGGGACATGGTGGTGAACGCCTCTGCCGTCCTCTGACACTGGTCTCTCTTACGGAACTGGTAGATAAATTCCGCTTGGTACCTTTTTTTTGCTCCATTGATAAAGGTCAAAAGGTCTGTGTCCTTAGCATAACGGTCATGGATTTTTTGAAAGTCTTGGCATGCACAGCTGCAGAGGTAAACCTTCAAATCCACTTCAAAAGCCGACTTGATTTCTATTGGGTTTGCTGTCAACGCTTTCTCTACATTTTTTAATATATCTTCAATGTAGCTATCAGAGAAGTCTGCAAGTAATCTGGATTTCTTAGCTACATATTGATTGTAATCCTTTATAATATTGCATGCCAATTGGTGAGCCTCTATTATCTGTTGTCTATTGTTGTCCCCAATGTGTTTCATTCTGCTGAGGTACCCAAAGTGGTCATCATTAACCACAAAGTCAGAATCTTTCTTTTCGGCAATATCTTCAAATTTATTGAGGTGCTTCTGGAGCTTACGGTTGATGAGATTGGCCCTCAGAATTTCTGTTACTCTTGCACAGATATCATTTGTCTTTGAGGGTCGGAAGTTCAAGTTTGACAATGCATTATTCCATGCATCCTCAAATTCTTCTTCCAGCTGTGCATCTTCAAACAGGATGTTGTTTAATTTGCTGGCCTCTGTCAATTTGTTATGCTTAGACTCCAGCTCCTTTTCTAACATGGCCTGGAAGTTCTCCAGTTGAGTGGATGAATAAATATGCTCCTTGGCTGACTCTAGTCTTCCTATCATGTCTTCTGTTGTCTGCCCCTCGAGTTGTGTCAAATAATTGATTAAGTTTGATCTATATGTCGCGATGTAGGTTTTGTAAAGGTCATCCTTCATCAAATACGATTCGACTTGTGACTCCATTTTGTGAAGCCCTGTTTTGACCTCTTCTATAGCTTCATCTTTGAGTTTACCAAAAAGGTCACTGCTGATCCTACTCTCTGAAGTTCTGGCCTTGCTGTCGCTCAATCTCGTTGTTGCACTGAAAAACCATCCCTCCATGTTCTCCAGGAAGTCAATTTCCCACTGTGAGAGCTCTGTGCACAGTATACAAAATGCCTCAGCTACTTCAGTATTCTGAAGACCTATGGAGAAAGATTGAGCTTTAACATCCTCCCAAACAGCAATCAAGCAGCCCATAAACTCGGCCAGTCCCCAGTCTTTAGATTTGGCTCCACACCTCTTTAACGCAGCAAACACATTTAGCTTCACTTCTAGGACAGCCTCACTGTACCCTTCATCAACTGGTGCAGAGAGGGAGGCTTTTTGCCATGGCCCCATGACACAAGGGATACTGCCTTCAGCCTGTGTGCTGAGTAGATCATTAGTTCCAATGCCTGTATTCTCAGGCTCTGTCCGAAGAATCCTCGCCACACGCCCTAGTTGCAAGGCATGTAATTGGCTGTTTAGATCTTCATCCTGTTTGACAAGCTGGCAAATGGGTGTTAATCCATAGACCTTGGTGCGTAGGAGAGCATTGACTACCACATTGAGGTAAGATTGTAATCCATTACCCCCACACGAGGCTATGTTGTGAATCAAAACATCACTGATTCTCGTTGCTACTGTTGCCATCTCATTGTCTCTGATGAGGCTAAATGAGGCTTTCTCTGTGTCTAGTTGGGGACTGCAGAGTCCTTCCACATTAACTATTATCAGAAATTCACAAGCCAATTCCTTTCTCAGGTCCTCAGGTACACTTAAAGGCAGCATGTAAATACCTTTTGTGAACCTTCTTTTTAATTCAGGAACATTGACTCCAAACAATGCTAAAAGCAGGTCAGAATTCCCACCGTGATGCACTCCTATGTTAGCCAATACTCTCACCCTAAACTGTTTGTGAGCCATGCGGCGATTAAACTCTGCAAGGACAGCGCCCAGCCATTTGGTGGGGATGTTTGAAGCGTCTCCATCCATTATTTCTAGCGGAACTCCGTAGAGAAGCAAATCTGCAGCTAAGCTTGGAAGACACAAAACATTGTGGCTCCCACTGCCTTGAATGGTGTGCTTCAGCTCAAAGATCAACCCCATCTCACGCAGAAAGTGCTCAACACCAAGAGATGAAGGATCTAATTCTGAGTTCCAGGAATCTAGAGCTGTAGTCTGAGTAGCATCTGATACATCTGACACAAGGTTCAGTTCCTCAGGCTGTACCTCAGAATCATCACAGTTCAAATCAACAGTATTTTCCACAGACATTAGCTGATGTACAACAATATAAGGGTGTGGAGCGCTGTTCTGGATCTCCTCCAACCTCTGTTGTTCACATACTAATTGATCTTGAGGTTCATCTCCCATCTCCTCATCAATTGAAGTTAGACGAAAAGGGTGAACGTCATCTTCATCATCAACATTACCATTGGCACTATTTTCAGAGTCATGTTCCTGCTTTGTCTCATCATTTTGTAGTGCCTGGATATTGTGATCTATTTGTCTGCTTTGCATTGCCTGAAGCCTCAGCTTCATCCAGCTCAGAAAATAGATTCTTTCCTCTTTATCTGATGTGAAGAGAGTGTCTGTAAAAACTTTCATGGCATTGCTCATCCTGTAACTGCTTAGCTTTAAAGGGGTTGTGCTTCTTTCTTTTTGCGGTGGAGGGTTAGTTTGCTCTCCTGCTCTTTTCTGTTGACACTCCTCTTTCTCTTGTACAGCCAGCTTGGCCCACATGTCCCCCTGCAAGGGTAACTGTTTCTCTCTGAACTGAGCAGAACCCTCCTCTAAACCTTGCAACACCTCCCCAGCTCTAGCCATTGCATGTTTACACTTGGGCCCTTCATCCAAACGGAGGCCTACTTCCACGGCTATATTAGCTGCATCTTCAAGTGACACAGGCTTAATGTCACTTGGTAACAGATCATTCAGGGTTTGACGTAGCATGTGAGCAAGCTCTTCTTCACCAAGACCTCCACCTGACAGCACGGAACCCATCGGTAGGCCGACCTCTTCTTCGAGACTTTTGTTAACAAACCCCACAACCCTTTTCACACCATCATCCTCTAGAGGTGGCGTGAGATCAATGAGGATGAGCTTGCTTGCCATGCCTTTCCACAAAGATAGAAGATCCTTCTCTTTTGCTTTTAGAGCACCACAGAACACAACCACAGCCGACGAGGCACGGCACAGGAGTCCGAGGCACTTCTCACGTGCTGCTGCGTCACCCCGTAGATTGGAGATCACCACAGGTTCAGGGAAAACATCGCTCTCAGGGTCTCCACTGGGAAGACACCATCCGACCTCTACTAGACCATTGCAGAGTTTCCGGTGAATCTGCCCTCCATCCATTCCCCGGTGAAGGAACATTTCGCTGCGGGAATGGGCTCCCGCTGTCATGTGACTTAAAACCTTTGACTTAGAGGTACTACAATGACCAATCTTCACACAGGAGACCAGTGGCATGCATGTACTGGCCAAATCAACTTCTAATTTAGCAATGGACTGGGGCCTCCAATTGCTCACAACACTTCTCAAAGGCCAAAGGAGGAATGCGCTCGGCTGTTCTGGACTCACGGATGGAAGGACCAGGGGCACAGCAAACTGGCATTGCACCATGCGCACTGCAATTTCTTGCTGAAGGAAGCTGTTGGCAGACATATAGACACCTGTGAGCAGATCAAGTGGGTTCACCGCGCAGCAGGACTCGTCTTTATGTCCATCGGTCGTGCGGTTCTCTGCCGGGGACCGAGGTACCTCTTCATTTGGGGTCGGGCAGCATGGACTCCGAGCCTCGGGTCTGAGCTGCCAGAGGCGTTGGAGGAAGGCGTGAGGAAGGTCCTTGGGCGTCAGAGGAGGCTGCAGCTCCTTGCTCCAGGAGCTGATGTCAAGCATGGAAGCCAAGTCCAGCGGTGCATCCCAGAACTCCTCGAGCCCCATCCTCATCAAGACCTCTGCCTGAGTGCTCTCCATGAGGAGTTCTGGATGAAAACAATATCTTATATAAATATGTCTTCATTTATGGTTATGAAGGGTGTCATTTATGAAGGGATTGCTAATGGGATTAAATAGTTTATTGTTAAATAATAAATATAGATTATTTGTTTGACAGTTGTACATTATTATTGAATAACAACATTTTTTAAATGTTCAATTATTAAATTACTATAAAGATATGTTTTCAAAAAGGTTTAGGTGTGACAGGTGACAAATTTAAGTAAAACCTTCTCCCTTCATGTCTTAAAGTCCTTCACATGAAAACCTACTTTTTTTCTGGCTCCCCAGCCACCTGGAACCCTTGAGTGACATGATCACCTGGCCCCGCCCCTTTAGTCACCTGACGTCTCTTCTCTCAAACCAGTCACTGCCAAATCAATCAGTTTGACACATAATCATTCATCTTAAAGAGCAACATGCAGGTTAATGAATGTATGCAGCAAATCAAGTGATTTTCATTATTTTGGACTTTCAATTATAGCTAGACAAATTATTCTAATTCAAAGTTCACGTAACAAAACAAAAAACAAAAAAGAATCGAACGTGACATGACTAATAAAGGTAGCCTAACTATTGAGCCAGAGTGGATGGCGAGTAGAATCCCAACCTTCAGTTAAATCAGGTTCATGTCAGTATTTAGGTCTGCACTCGCACGCTAAATTACAAAGAACGAGTCTTCAAAATCATTGGTAACCTTTCACAATAAGGGTACATTAAGAAACCATTAATAAACATTAGTTAATGCAGTTAACTAATGGTCTAGTAATCATTTACTAATGGTGTTCATGTTAACCAAGGTAATGATGTTTATACATTAATACTAACCCTAACCCTTATGCTAATGCTATATATTTATTGTTATTACTGCATTTACTAATGTAAATAATTTTTGTAAAGTGTTATCAATTCCTTTTAAAATGGATCACATACTACATACTACATACATTTAGCTGAATGTTGCTCTTTAATGTTCACATTGGTTTGCATGCAGATTATCAGACTTATATATACACTATGCAACCACATAATTTTGGAAAGTAAGCCCAGTTTATCCTATCCTTTATCTTTCAGCAGTGCTTCACTGGAAGTCCCTCCTTGTTCTGTTTTCTTATCATGCCTCACGCATGGGTTCAAACAAATGTCACAATGCAAGTACAATCAGATCTGAATAAATGGTATGGTTCTATTCATGAAGCCTCCTCTGGTATTAGAACCAGCCTCATAAATCCACCTTTAATAAAGGGCTTTTTCTGCCTTACTTTCATTTAAAGACTTGTTTTCCTTCTCTTGTAAAATTACAGTGTAGCACTCTAATACATGAAGCATCTTATCTTAAGCATTATCCAAAGACACACCATTTTAAAAGCCTCTTCCTGTGTTTTAAACCCTTAGCTGCTTTGTACTTCTCTGGGACATTTTACCATGGACAATAACGAACTGCATAATTAATGAATACAATACACATATGGACATGACCCATAGTATTTTCTTCTGAAAATGCCCCCTCTAGTTACCACTACTATGACTACTGCCAGTACAACAACTATGAATACAATATTATTATATAATAAATAATAACAGCACTTAATTCAAATAATGCTTAACCTCGATAATACCA
>OOFG01063493.1:0-10743 GCA_900323295.1 Molva molva | reverse complement strand
GTTAGCTTCTTCGTCCTGCCTCCAGAAGGGAGTTTTTCCCTCTAGGCCTAACCTCTAACCTTGATCCCATATTACAATCACATACAACGCTGGTGAGCAGTGTCTGACAGAGGCTATCGTATGACCTTGTAGTATGAAAACCTGTGACTTGTGCACTTCTAACACGTTTAAGAGACAGATTAGGGATGTTTACCACAGCACAGTCTGGCAGCTGAAGCAGGGCTGGGACAGAAGGTTGGCCTGTCTGTAGTAAGTAAAACATTTCCCCATGACCTTCCATGATTGGCAGTTTTCCCCTCAAACCAAATGAGTCCATTTCCTTCCAGGTGGGATTAGCAAGATGCAGAGGTGAAACCCTGCTCTCTCATTCAATCCTTACCTAAGGGCTACATGAGCTGTATGCATACCAAGGTCATTATCTTTAATGAAAACTATGAAAAAAATGAAAACTAGGTGTGATTTCTTTTTATGAACTGAAAAAAAAACAAAGCTTTACAAAAAAAAGAAAAATAATTGTATTGTTTGACTACAAAACAAACTGAATAAAACTACAATAATATAGAAAATGTCTTTAGTTTTCGTGTTTGTTGATTTATTTCATACATCATTTGCCAGCTTTAGTCCACACAATGCTGTTTTTACCAAAACAAAGAGCTGCACGCAGTGTCTCGCTAAATGCTGTTAGGCAAAATCGGTACAAGGAAGTAATTTTTACAAATAATATTGGTAACGGATGTTTTATTGAAGCTAGGAGAGATGGCTTCGATGGTTTGCTCACAGACTTGTATTGTCCTTTAAAACCATGTGTTTTTGTTTTTACTTTCAGTACATATGTACTAGGATGACAAAGCTTCGTATTTGTATCATTGATTTAATTCTTTGATCGACTTTCTGTGCCTGATTAATAACAGATCAATAACATTAATAACTCACAGAGGGATTTTGGAACATCTAAGCATAGTGAACTCATGACAGGGATGTACAAGATCTAATAGAAGGAGATGTTCTTTGTTTCTGGTCATTAATTAATCCAGAGTATGTCCACGCTGTGTGCTCTTCTCTGGTTTTCTTTAGCACCTGCTGATCACAACTTGGACTTGTGGATAAAGATGATCAGAGAGGATGTGAAACCATTAGAAGGGGTTTGGGGTAAGAGACGTCATGTTGTCTTCACTGTGTGGTATGGAGGCTTTGGAAGGATATCCGTTCCCTTTCAATTGACATGGACAATTGAAGTGCTCTCGAATTTTGTTTGATGGGTTTTGTCCTCAAATAGCGTTGGTTAACTGCGTACAAATCCATATCTTTGAATGGGTATAGACAACTGAATTACCCTGAGCTTCAGTGCCATGTCAAATTAATGGATTTATTCGGCTCGACTCAATTAAATTCCGTATTTTTTGGAGGTAAATTGGAAGAACACAAAACAAAAGCATACTTCAAATCGCTGTTCTCAAGGGGTTTACACATTGGTGTGACATGCTGCAAAGTCCAGGGTCTACAAGACAAGACATTTTTGCCAATACAAACCAATGCAAATGGAGCTCTCATTGATAAAACAGATTTGACAGCTTCTGAAGAATCTGTTCGATATAACAGACCCATCATGTGTACGTGCAGATGAAGCTGCACATGAAGATGAAAACATTGAGAGGCAGAAGGATTTGGCAATGTGCTTTGTGAGAGCACAGCCCAGATCCCAGCACTATGTTGATAGTGAGTCACTGCGTCCATGCACACTGTATCTGTTCATGCTCACAATGGTATTCCCTCTTATGTCAACCCATCTTGAACAATGACCAAACAGTCTCCTTCGTGTACCTTTTGGACAGCTCTTTACATGCTGAGGAGTCTTGTTGTAAATGCCAATGTGTGTACGTGTGTGTCATGAACAGCTTCATGTCTGTCTGAAACATGTAGGGCCGCTGATAAAAGACGATGCGGCGAAGGCGTCAACAATAAATCTGTGCCACATTCCCTGAACCAAGCGTGAACGCGCTCTAGCAGATCACGTTCCTTCACAGCACCGCTGCTAAACCACAAAGCAAGGGACCTGTCCCCAATGCTTGCCCTGAGAGCTGAGTGGAGGAGCTGAGCTCTGAGGGAACAAACAAGCTGGAAGAATCCTATCCCCGCTCTCGTCGGTCGCTTCGGCGACGGGAGGGCAGTGTTGACTTGTGGGCGTGGCCCCGGTGGATTTGAGGGGGGTGCAGGGTGCATGTTAATGGTGTGCTTGCAGGGTTTCTGTGGTGAACAGTTTTCTTAACGTCAGCTGTATTGAGCGGACTGACGCATTTTGATCGAGGGTGACACTTTGACACCATGTCAACAAAGGCTTTGTTTATGTGTGTTTATGTGATATGTCACTGTTTTACCCATTATCCATTTACTAAGTGCTTCTGGAATACAGTTTAAGACATGTAGAAAAGCCCAAACAACAGAAACCCCATCTCACAAATAATTATGTAAAACCCATGCTTATAGAGAGAGAGAGAGAGAGAGAGAATGAGAGAGAGAGAGAGAGAGAGAGAGAGAGAGAGAGAGAGATGGAGAGAGATGGAGAGAGCAAATAGAGAGAGCTAAATGAGGAGGGAGCGAGAGAGAGACAGACAGAGAGAGAGAGAGGGCAACAGACAGAGAGAGATATGGAGAGAGAGCGTGATGGAGAGAGATGGAGAGAGAGTGTGATGGAGAGAGTGAGACAGAGAGAGAGAGAGGGCAAGAGACAGAGAGAGAGAGATGAAGAGGGAGAGAGAGAGAGGGCGTGAGACAGAGAGAGAGAGAGTTGGAGAGAGAGAGATGAAGAGAGGGAGAGAGAGGGAGAGAGAGAGGGCAGGAGATAGGAGAGTACTTTATTAAGGAAAGTATTTGGAATATATTTTTGAGCAAGATGGACCACTGCAATGAGATTTTCTAGCTCACGGTCGTAACCTTTTGCTTTGAATACCAAACTGAGCGTGAAGCTTGGGGCTGTCTTGTCCACTCACAGAGTGACACAGTGCTGATTCATAGCAGACACGTTCTCCAAGGCCTCCACGCATCTCCAAGACATGGCGTTCTGAAGAGGCTGGCGTGATGTATGCATGACATGTTAGGAAAAAGAAAAAGATCCAATGGGTGTCACATCCTGTGAATGGATAACATGTTTTAGGATGAATTGTATTATTTAAGACTATTTCAAGGAGGAAAAAATACTACACAGGAATAATAGTGATTTTCTATTCTTCTATAAATTCAAGATACATTTCTCTGGCCACAGTATTTTCTCTAGGTCTTACATTACTGGGTATCTTCAAGCAAAATGATGAGGCCAACTGTAATCTTTTAAAGATTAGAAACTGGACAATTTTGTTTCTAGGGAGAAACACATCCCCTACCTGGAAGGAGTGTTATCAAAAAGACACACGATACTGCTGTTTTTGAGGTGACCTTCATATTCCAACCAAGGTTATTATAGTTTAGCATTTTTCATTGGTTTTCATTTTTATTTTGTTTGACTTTTGGTTTTCAATTTCAGTTTAGTTTTTAAAGCAGGTTTGCTAGTTTAGTTGAGTTTCAGTATAAGTTGATATTTATGCCAGGGGCAAGATTCAAAGAAAAAGTATTAATTTAAGTATTAACTAACGAAAACTAATTTTCGTTAGTTTTGTAAACAGACAATACAGTTTCTTTGAAAAATAAAATGTTTTTCAGTTAACGAAAATGTTTTTCCACAGCTAGTGTTCGTTCTTCCGTTAGTTGTCGTTAACGATAATAACCATTGTTCCAACATGTGATTAACACAAGTGTAAAATATTAAAGTAAATCATCAGAGAATAGAATGCTTCCTTCTTTCTTCTCCTTCCTCGGCTTCATCTGGCAGCCTTGGATCTTTTTAATATGCTGGTTCTTTGGTCCATCTGCCTTCACATCTTTTGCACGAGAATTAAACTGAGCCGTACTTCAAAACCAGGTAGCTTTATCAGGCGACTGTAGCCAAGTCCATCACGAACGAGAGAGAGAGAGAGAGAGAGAGAGAGAGAGAGAGAGAGAGAGAGAGAGAGAGAGAGAGAGAGAGGGAGAGACAGAGGCCATTCTTCCAGATGATTTATTCATTTCATGAGGTGTAGCCTCCATGGTCACCTTTGTAATTGATTCCGTAGAGTAAAAGCCTCATCGTCAACATCAAGCAGCACAAGGAACGGATTCACTGTAAAATTATTCTTTATTTAAATTAGCATGTTGATTATACCCAACTGGGATATTTTAAATGTAGAACGAAATAGGTTCTGTGCATGATGGTGAAGGCAGGTTAAGTTTAGTTGTTGAAAATAAAAGAGAGCCAGGACATATTTTAAATTCGGGATCACCAACTATTGTCATGCAACAGTGGTAAACTAGTATTTTCAACTCAAACTAGGACCTCTCAAACTTTAAAATATACCAGTTGAGTAATATAATCAATATGTCATCAGTCTTATAGACAGGCCTCAAATCTGAAATCTTGAACACCCATAGGGTGCAGAAACACATGACCGTTTCCTCACACAATTCGATTTTGCTTTAATTCCGACCGGATACTGTAAAAGTGAATAGAGCAAGAGCATCACTCTGATTGAGTTTTTTGAACAACAAAAGGCCACACCCATATTTGGAACTCAATTGCTGGCCAGCCCAGGCCAGGCTGATATTCATTGCAAAACGCAATTGTGAACATCGGGATGCTCTCACAAGGCTACGCCGCGACGGCCACAAAGACATCTGTCCGGGCTGTAACCAGGGCTTACCCTCACCCAGGACATGGCTACGCACCATTTCCACCATATTATCCCAGCAACCATGAATTGTTTGGTCAGACATCCATCTCTCTTGCCCGCTTCACTGTGGCAATAGAGGTCACGGCTTCAGAAGGAATATGCAGCCTGTCTAAGCCGCTGCTAAGATGGAAGCCGGGGACGATTTCAAGGTAGACTGGCTGGCTAAATTTAGGCGCTGTGATTCATTTATCACCCTTTTAGCGAGCGCCTGAGATGCCCATTCCCTCGTTTCCCCAGGTGTGCACCACGTCCTTCAGGGTGTGTGTGCATGACTTTGAAATAGTCAACTCAACATGGGCTACTGCAACAAATCCGCAGCAGCACACACACACACACATACACACACACACACACACACACACACGCGGCACTGAAACACCCTATGATTTACTGTAACTCATCAATTACTTGAGTATTTATGTTTACAGTTAAAAGGTAAAGTCACAATACATAAATATCACATTGATCCTGTTTCGCTTGGCTCTCTCTTTGCGTGTCAGCAACCAGCACAAGAAAACTTTCTCTGCGAGTTCTGGAATAAAGTAACCTGTATTCTGGGTCACCCCTCGGTTCTGATTTAGTGTCGTGAGCTGACCTCACGTAAGCTGTAAATTAAGGCAAGCCTGGGATCACCACTACAGTGACCGGACCACGCTCAACAAAACATGGAAAAGCAGCTTTTTATTACGAATGGAACGCGTGATATATCAGCGACATCTGTAATATAAATGCCGTTGCGTTGAGTTATGTCGTTGTCAGTTTGAAGGCTAAGAGACGTCGGGTTAGAGAAGAAGGAGGGTGAGGACCATTAAAGTAGTCATCATCGCTCTTCATCACGAAGACCATTTCACTAGCCGTCTCCCCGCTATCCATTACTGTGTGGATCGTGATGTGGGCAAGAGAGAGAGAGAGAGAGAGAGAGAAAGAGAGAGAGAGAGAGAGAGAGAGAGAGAGAGAGAGAGAGAGAGTGAGAGAGAGAGAGTGAGAGAGAGAGAGAGATGTAGTAAGAGGGATAGAGAGAGATGGAAGGAGGGAGAGCGAGGGAGGGAAGGAGAGGGAGGGAGTAAGAGAGATAGAGAGAGGGAGGGATATAGAGAGAGAGTAAGAGAGAGAGAGTAAGCGAGAGACCGGCATGCCCTTCGGACAACAACGTAAAAAGACAACCTTCTCAATTCTCAAGTCTGCTTCATGAATATTAAACATATGTGTTAATACTTGTAGTTTAATAATTTTAATAATGTATATCCTTGGGGACATAATATTAAAGGCAGGGAAGGAACTACCAGAGCTTTGAAACTAGATCCATATATAAGTGTGTGTTGAAACAAGCCCAGTGTTGCTGTTTGATTATAAATTCTAATGATAATTCTGCAATGTAGCCGACAGTGATTGCACGTCGTTGCTGAGAGCCGCATTCAGCCTCAGTACAAATTAATGTATGACTCTCTACCCATTGTATTCCGTCTTCCAGATTCAGCAACAATGTCCTTCAACTTTTTCTTCTTCTTTTTCATGTGAAAGGCAAGTTGTCGGTTCTCTCACATATCTGTGTCCTTCATCTTCATATGCACGTCATCGAAACGGAGACAGAACAGAGACAGCGCTGACGCCTAGTGCCAGGCAAACACACACAGGCACTCTAACACTCCAGAAAGCCAGCTATGAAGCAGAGGCTAGGTAATTCATTTTGAGGGCCGATCCCCAATCCCTTTTTTACATTTAAAAGCTTATTGAGACGTATGATCTTCAATCACAAGACCTTAATCTATGCAACGCGATATGTTGTTGTGCCGGAGCTGTAATCATTTATCGAGTCCTCTGTGAATAGCATTAATTGATGTGAAATTAGCCTCCACGCCTCCAGCCCTGCACCCATTATCCAGTGATTACATTGCAGAAATAAATAAATAGAAATATGAGAGTCAATTCATTTCAGCAATTTCACACTCCAAAAAACACAGATGTTTTGAGGGAAAATGATTCAATGTGCCACTGACTAATAATAAACTTGTCTAGTGTCCTCTGTGTGACGGTTACCAAGTAAAATGAATGTGCCGACCTTTGAGAGGTCAAGCATGAATAGGTTTGTACTGATCTGTCATTGTGTGTTTATTGTCACAACCCCAGCTCAACACAATTACTATTTAATTCTAGCCAGTTAACAATAAACCATACAAGGAGAACAGTAGACCCCCCAGCACACCACTATGCTTAGGACTCAAGCCTTTTAGAATCATTGAGCAGGCGGAGCCAAACTTCAACATGAAAAACTAAAACTAAATGAGAAAAACATTTTTCACAACATGAAATATAAAGATTGACACGGCTCTCAGCAACGATAAATACATCTGGTATACTGTATACATCAACATCTAAATACATCAGAACATAAATACATCTGCTGAACTGTATACATTCCCATCTACATGCATCAACATCTACACACATCAGTACATAAAAACATCTGCTGAACTGTATACATCCAAATCTACATACATAAACATCTACACACATCAGTGTATAAAAACATCTGCTGAACTGTGTACATCAACATCTACATACATCAGATCATAAATACACCAGGTGTACTGTCTGGAGTAGGAGGAGAGGACTCTGGACAAGAGTCTGTTTCCACATTTTTCCGTTATCCGCTGGGCATGAGCTCCCACTAACGAGGTTGAGGGCCAGACAGCGCCAGGCCCTGGAGCGACGTGTTGCTCAGCACTTGGATCTCCACAACGGTAATCATTGGTGGCAGGAGATGCAGGGAGGCAGTTAGGGCCTATTTGCCAGCCGGGGAAAAGTACACATGATCACATTAATGATCTTCGGTGTTGCGAGGAGGTGCCCTTGAAGGCACTCCATGAATCTGAGATGAACCCGTGTTTTGAGAGTGCGAGATGTGTATGACCTGAACTTTGGAACGAGAAGATCATTGCCGTGTTTGAATTGTTCCACATGTGCCCTATGTAGTGCACTAGGGTGTCAACATTTTGTAGTGTTGAGTGGATTTTAGTGTACAAATCTTGTTCTGTATAAAGTGCACTATTTTATAGCCGTAATGCACTGTAAAAGTGTACAACTGATGCACTTTCTGCACTATATCCCATGACGCATAGCGGTTTTCATTGTCATAGGATTCATCCAATAGAGATGGCCGATACATAAGGGTTATTTATGCAAATGAGCTTTCAATTGGTGACATCTATGTGCCGCCTTGTTTATGCAACACGTGACACGTCAAACCGTTAGATTCGCGGTGCATAATTAGTGTCTGAATTCTCCCTATACTTGTTCCCTAAATAGTGTACATATATTGTACATGACCCACATGTCAACAACAACATGTGATGGGGTGAATGACCCACATGTAAACAACAACATGTGATGGGCTGCATGATCCACATGTAAACAACAACATGTGATCGGCTGAACGACCCACATGGAAAAAACAACATGTGATGGGCTGCATGACCCACATGTAAACAACAACAACTGGAGATATAGGGAATTAGGATTTAAAGGTGATTTTGAATTCAGAATCTAAAGCAGTAGATCAAACATATAACAACAAATATTTACATAATTACCTAGTTCTTTGAAAATAAACTCAAGTAGCACAAGAGAGTGTTTAGGCCCTAAACACCCTAAAGTTTAGGGTGACATAAGAGTTCTCCTTAGACTCTCCCGTGGTTTCTCGTTAAGACAAAAAGCAAAAAGCCATTACTCCCAATCACGTTAGTTTCTCTTGCTCCTCTGCTAATGAACTAAACACCCCAGGTGTGTGATTTAAACAAACCATGTCACCTCTGCCACCAGCGGCCTAATCAGTCACACTTGTCTGTTGGCAGCTTAAAAAACATCTGAGGCTGCGATCCACTGTGTACTCTTCTCTTATCAAGATGAATTGTATGATACTTTACCTGCAGAATCATCACTTAAGGCCACCTACCTGTGAGCTCCTGTACTTCTTGTACCCCCTGGGAGGAAAGTTAAATCTGTGCTTTCTTTAAACAACAAACAGAAATCAAAGCGTCGGGAAAGTATAATGCTAAATGTTTGACTAATAAAGTTTTAAATGTTGGCTGAAGGGAGGCTCGGATGAATCCCGAGGGAATAAGGATGTATGCACCGCTACTAAGCAACCTTACCTTCATAGCGAAAGCAAAAATGCTTATTCTCTCTCCATCTGACAAACCACCTGCGACATCTCTATTGCAGGGTCTACCAAAGCTCTTCATGGCTTATGGGAAATGTAGTGTATACTATAATCCAAATAATTATTTTGTTTATTTTGCATAAGCTCTGTTCTGTAATCCACATACATGTCTATTCGTTTATGTGTGTTTAGCTGAAGGGGAATATGTTTAATTATGGAGCCTGAGTATAGGAAAACAGAAAAGGCTTTTCTCAGAATGTTCTTAGAAAAAAAAAGTCTGTTCCTGACAGTTCCAAACAGTTTGGATGCGATTGCAAACTAACAAATGCAAATGGAGCCGAACTAAACTGCGCCCCAGCCCAACCGTCTCTGTCGTGTCATGGTGTAATGGGCTTCCTACCTGATCAGAACACTACAGGGGGACACACTGCTCCCAGCCCAACGCCATCTGGGCCCTGTAATGCAGCACACACACGTAACGACTTACTAGGTCATTAAGCCTTCTACTGTCTACCCTGCAGCCTTGCCTCCCTCCGCTTGCCCTACTTCAACGCTCGCTGCTTCAGCTGTCGCCCATGGTCGCTCCCTCATCACTACCTTTACACCATCACTCCATGTGTTGGTCCTGCACCTGTCCTGGAACCACCAGGCTCCAGGCCTCTACTGGGGGCCTGAAACCTCCACACTCACCTCATACTGTTCAACAGAGGCAATGCTTTGATCACCCAAAGCACATAAACCATTGCACTTTATTTGACTTTATCTTTTATTATGTATTAAGGTAAGCCTCTTCTGTGTTATCTTGTTTGTTGGTGGATTTGCGTGTGTGTGTGTGTGTGTTTGTGTTTTGGAGGACAAAAGATAAATAATAAAGAAAATGTGTAGGCCTACTTGAAATTTTCCTAAATCACGGTATTTTACAGGTAATATATTTCCTGTTAACTTGACCCTGTTTACTCTCATCTGCATTTAGTATTCCTCCCTACTGTTATCTCTGGGCTTTATGCTAATTAAGCTGACATTTTAATGTAAAGGTCTGATGGAAATTAATGTTGACGTGTCCTATGCCCTTTATACCTCCTTCCCCATTTCCTCTGATGCCTTGAACACACAAAATCACGTTAGGTTTCCTTGAAAAATGATTGTACAATCTCTGTTAAAGGTTGGTATAGGTAGAGTCAGTCGAGCCAATGTTACTCTCAAACGCTGTAGTGTGTGTGTGTGTGTGTGTATGTGTGAGTGTGTGTGTGTGTGTGTGTGTGTGTGTGTGTGCGTGTGCATGCATGCATGCGTGCATTCGTGTGTGTGTGCAACTCATTTTCCGATGAAGACAAAGAACCACGATCACGACATCACCGCCTTCGTTCTCAGATGTTTGGCGCTGGAGATGAAAGCAGTGCCTTCTGAACGTCAAGAGCCAACGCCGACGCAGCCAGAAACAAGATGTGCTTGTTCCGGTTCCCTCGGTTTATCCACCCAGCTGGAGAGTCACATGTTGGGACAGAGCTACTGACGCTATAGCACCAGATGTGTCTCTTTGGCCACCATTACTCCTCTGGAGTTTCATGTCAATATTGACCCAGCCATGAAATCACCTGGATCGCGTTTCATGTTCACTGGTGTTGAGAATGCAGAAGAAAACACTCTATGAACACTCACAACAAGGAAGAGATGAAGAGTAGAGCAGAGGTGTAGAAACACGGCGGCCAATGGGTGGACACATGCAACTGTGTACCTTCTGTCCGTCAAGGTGAATGGGGGTGTGTGTGCCTGTGTTTGTGTGTGTGT
>OOFG01063489.1:10174-21210 GCA_900323295.1 Molva molva | reverse complement strand
GTACCTGTCCAGGTAAAGATGTGTGTGTACCTCTCTAGGTAAAGATGTGTATGTATGTGTGTGTACCTGTCCAGGTAAAGATGTGTGTGTACCTCTCTAGGTAAAGATGTGTATGTATGCGTGTGTACCTGTCCAGGTAAAGATGTGTATGTATGCGTGTGTACCTGTCCAGGTAAAGATGTGTATGTATGTGTGTGTACCTGTCCAGGTGAAGATGTGTATGTATGTGTGTGTACCTGTCCAGGTGAAGGTGTGTATATATGTGTCTGTACCTGTCCAGGTAAAGATGTGGCATTTATTGGTTTTCTGCTCAGGTGGGCGGAGAAGGAACTGCACATGATGAAGTTGTTCTTCGACAACCTGCTGCACTACATCCAGGAGATCCGCGAGCACAGACACAAGTTTGCACTGTGAGTTGAAGTGTGATGAATGAACCTCCTACTATTAGCCATTCAGCTCCTAAGAATAGGATAATCTCTAGGAATGAATCAATATTCCATATTTCTTGGAATACCTCCACCAATGTATACCATTATTTCTTGGCTGATTTTAATTAGCTAGGCTGTTATCAATCAAATAAATATTGGGGTTTTTGATGAAGGTTTTTAGATTCTTTCTCTGGTGTTAGTAGATGTTGATGGTATCTCTGGTGTAAATAGATGTTGATGGTTTGTATTTCTGGTGTTAGATGCTGATGGTTTGTATCTCTGGTGTTAGTAGATGTTGATGGTTTGCATCTCTGGTGTTAGATGTTGATGGTTTGTATCTCTTGTGTCTCTGCAGATACAGTCACAGTGCGGAGGTGCAGGTCCGTCTGCAGTTCCTCACCTGTGTCTTCTCCACCCTGGGATCTCCAGATCACTTCAGTAAGACCACTGCCTCCACCTTAGCCTTCTGCACTCAATTCATGAACCACACGCTTCTGTCCATCCCACTGTGCCTTTCAAAGTAAAAGCCCTCCTGGAACAGTTTTGGAGAAGCCACACCTACTATTTAGTATTCCCATGGCTAGTCATTTAGCAGACAACATAATCCAAAGCAACTTGGTGAGTTCAGATACATGTCATTAAGGAGCAGGTAGGAGTTAAGGGGCATCTTGCTCAAGGATGCCTACAGGTAGACTGTGGACATTGTGGTTTGAACTAAGCACCTTTCAGCTGGGATTAAACACCCTAGCCATCACTAGACTATCCTGCCCTCCTAGCACAGAAAGCTGCACTTTAATGGTCCTCTTTGATTTGGAATCCCTTTACTAGAGTGCATGTAACAGTACACACTAACTCTCCTTAAGCCCACCAGTCTGCAGACACCGCTGCTCTGAGCTGTAGTCTCTATCCTCTCTCTAAACGTATCATCATTCTCCTCCAAACCAAACGTTTAAACACAGGCCTGTTCATCGAGTCTCTGGCTGTTTGTGATTTGGATTCCCCAGAACCTTGTCTCTTCTCCAGGTCAGATTACAGATTCAGTAGCTGACCCATGTAACATGACCCCTCCCTCCTGAACAAGGCTGGTGTGTGTGTGTGGAGCTCCCATGTCAGACAGTGTGTCTTCTACGGATGACTGCTGGGCTGTTTCTAACAACAGAAGGACATCCCCTGTAACTCTACTCCACTAAAGTGGCTGAGAAGCTGCCCAGTTGATGTGTAGCTGAACAGGTTTCATCCGGATGGACAGGAAGAGACTCAGTCCCATGACCAGCAGTAGAACAATAACAATACATTCATCCATTAATCCCGCTTTTTGTATAGAGTGAGATAACTGCCATGCACTGTGCTTAAAGGGTCAGAAGACCCCCTGTTGTAGCAGGATAACTTCTGCTTCCACTACTGTGGAACAGCGTTATTAGCGGGAAGTAGCAGACTGCTGGTACTTTATAGGGAATTTCCCCCGTTTAACAACTTGCCACTTGGTCAGCCTCTCAAACGATATTTTGAATCTCAATGTGAGAAACAAAGGTTGGATCAATCAATAATGGCCTCAGTGGAGGTGCGTGTTTATGGTACCTCCCC
Source organism: Molva molva (assembly GCA_900323295.1). NCBI lineage: Eukaryota > Metazoa > Chordata > Actinopteri > Gadiformes > Lotidae > Molva > Molva molva. Next base: position 19,198 of record OOFG01063489.1, on the reverse strand, counting down.
AGGGGTCGGGCTCGGGGGTCGGGGTTCACCGGGTGGTGGTGCTGACGGTGCTGTGTGGCGTCCCTCAGGGCTGAGCCTGGAGCAGGTGGACATCCTGTGGCACTGTCTGGTGGAGGACGCCGAGTGCTACGATGACGCGCTGCACTGGTTCCTCAACCAGGTCCGCAGCAAGGACCAGCACGCCATGGGCATGGAGACCTACAAGCACCTCTTCCTGGAGAAGGCGAGGAACACGCACACACACACACACGCGCACACACACGTTTAGTTACCATGGAGACCTATAGGCACCTGTTCTTGGTGAAGGTGAGAAACACACACACATGATGTGGTGGTGTTAATGTGGTGTTGGTGTGTTTCCAGATGCCCCAGCTGAAGCCAGAGACCATCAGCATGACAGGACTCAACCTGTTCCAGCACCTTTGCAACCTGGCCCGCCTGGCCACCAGCGCGCTGGACACCAGCGCCAGCTGCGAGGTGCCCCCACACACACTACATGCACTCGGACACACACACAACATGCAGTCAGACACATAGACACTACATTCACACAGACACATGCACTCGGACACACACACAACATGCAGTCAGACACAAAGACACTACATGCACTCAGACACATGCACTCGGACACACACACAACATGCAGTCAGACACAAAAACACTACATGCACACGAGAGTACACACACACATGTACTTCTGCATCAGTAACCCTGGTTCTGTGTCTCCAGCTGTGTGGGATGGACCAGCTGTGGGGCATCGCTCTCAGGGCCCAGTCAGCTGACATCAGCCGAGCCGCCATCCAGTACATCAACTCCTACTACATCAACGGTCAGTCCCCTCACCTCCATCCTACCCCGTCCTCTCACCTTCATCCTACCCAGTCCCCTCACCTCCCTCCTACTCCGTCCCCTCACCTCCCTCCTACTCCGTCCCCTCACCCTGCCTGAGACTCAGTCCCCTCACTCTGCCTGAGACTCAGTCCCCTCACCCTCTGAGACTCAGTCTCCTCATCTACCTGAGACTCAGTCCTCTCAACGACCTGAAACTCAGTCCTCTCACCCTCTGAGAATCAGTCTCCTCACCTACCTGAGACTCAGTCTCCTCACCTACCTGAGACTCAGTCCTCTCAACTACCTGAAACTCAGTCCTCTCACCCTCTGAGACTCAGTCCCCTCACCCTGCCTAAGACTCATTCCCCTCACCCTGCCTAAGACTCAGTGCTTGTAAACCTCCTCTCTGTTTGTATCATAATGTCTATCATTTTAAACCTCTGACATATTTGGTGTGTGTGCTTGTGCGTGTGTGTGCCACCCAGCTGGTAAGACAGGTCTGGAGAAGGAACAGGAGTTCATTAGGAAGTGCATGGAGAGTCTGCTGAAGGCATCTGCTAACCTGGAGCACCACGCCCACCCCAGCCTTACCAGCATCGAGCGGGGGCTGCTCATGCTCAAAACACACCTGGAGGCCTTCCGACGCAGGTACACACACTCGCGCACGCACGCACACTTTTTATTACACACACGCACGCACACACACATGCACACACGCACACACGTGCATACGCTCCATCATAAACACACATTATAACACCTCAAACGCATACATGTGTGCTCAACCATAAACAAACATGGATGTTCTATTACATTCTGCATATAGTAGTCTAATAGCATGTTTATGTTGTGTTTATAACATGTTTATCAAGGTGCTGGAGTGGTGTTTATAACATGTTTTTCAAGGTGCTGGAGGTTGGTGTTTAGAACATGTTTTTCAAGGTGCTAGAGTATGGTGTTTATAGCATGTTTATCATGGCAGTAACGTTACTGAGGTGTACCCTGGGTTGCGTTAGGTTCGCCTACCACCTGCGCCAGTGGCAGATTGAGGGGACGGGGATCACCAGCCACCTCAAGGCCCTCAGTGACAAACAGTCTCTGCCTCTCAGGATCGTCTGCCAGCCAGCAGGTCTGCCCGACAAGGTAGGATCACACACATGTACACAGACAAGGTAGGGTCACACAGAGGTACACAAACAAGTTAGGAACACACACACACAGGTACACAGACAAGGTAGGACACACACACAGGTGCACAGTCAGACAGGACCACAGCTTTTCTTTATATAAGGAATAGGAAAATCGGAAGCTAAATATACATGTACACTATTAAAAACTGTGTGTGTGTGTGTGTTCTCCAGATGACCATCGAGATGTACCCCAGTGACCAGGTGGCTGACCTGCGGGCCGAGGTGACCCACTGGTACGAGAACCTGCAGAAGGAGCAGCTGAGCCAGCAGGCCCAGCTGCAGGAGTTTGGCCAGAGCAGCCGCCAGTCTGCAGACTTCCCAGGTCACCTGCTGCCTTAAAACCTCCAACAATATGTTATATACTAACCGTTAACTCTGAGCCTGGCTCAAACTGTGGTCGCTAGTTTATACCAGGAAACCCAGGGGCCTGTGACTGGGTTTCTCCATGGAGGCCTGGAGGTTTCGGGTGTAACCCAGGGGCCTGTGACTGGGTTTCTCCATGGAGGCCTGGAGGTTTCGGGTGTAACCCAGGGGCCTGTGACTGGGTTTCTCCATGGAGGCCTGGAGGTTTCGGGTGTGACCCAGGGGCCCGTGACTGGGTATCTCCATGGAGGATGTTTGTGGTGTAACCTAGGGGCCTGTGCTTGTGTTCTGCAGGTGGCCTGATGGGTCCGGTCAGAATGATCTCCTCTGGACACGAGCTGACCACTGACTACGACGAGAAGACGCTCCACGAGCTGGGCTTCAAAGATATGCAGGTGAGGTTCCACTTCCTTCCTGTTGAAGAGGGGCAGCAGTCTAGAACCTGTGCTGCAAAGTGACATTTAGCCTGCAAAAATGTATTCGTGTTAGTGTATTTGTATATATACTTTCTGTGGGGTTCCCCACACCCAAAATTGTTTGTTGATCCAAACTTGCTTTAGTTTGGATCAAAATATGATTGGACTCCTTTATATCTCGTAAGCCTCCCCACCAGGGGTCTCCAGGCCTGACAGTGACCAAAAAAACAATAAAACTGTCAACAGAAAATTACTTTGCCCTCATCCTCATTTGGACCGGGGATTCTGGTCATTTCTATACCCTTTTTGACAGTCTGCTGTGTGAAATATATAATGCAGATATTTCTATTTTTGGTTACCCATGCCATCCTGCGACACGTTTGGTCCAACTCATGGGTCGCGACCCACCGTTTGAAAACCACTGCACCACAGCACATTTACCATGCGTCTCATCCTCTCTTCCTCCGTACCCCTGACCCCCCCCAGATGGTGTTCGTGTCCCTGGGCGCCCCGCGGAGGGAGAGGAAGGGCGAGGGGGTGCAGCTGCCCGCCTCCTGCCTGCCCCCTCCTCAGAAGGAGCACATCCCCATGCTGCTGCTCCTGCAGGAGCCCCACCTCACCACCCTCTTCGACCTGCTGGAGATGCTGGCCTGCTTCAAGCCCCCCAGCCCCAGTGCAGACGGGGGGCCCGACAGCGCTGACGTGAGTCTGGTCGGGCTGAGGAGAGCGGCTCTTTGTGTGTGTGTGTTTGTGTGTGTCTTTGTACTACACTGGTGTGGGCCAACCCTTGGGTGTGTCGTTGCAACACGGAACTGGAGGATTGTTCTTAAAGGAGGTTTTTTCACTATTCCTTTGAGGACTTGGATAGTAGATTGATAGATAGTAGTCGCAACACAGAACTTTTTGTTGACTGTTCTTAAAAGAGAGCTGTGTTTTTGTGTGTGTATTTGTGTGTGTGTGTTTTACTATACATGTGAGGACTAACCCTGTGTATGTGTCTCCTCGGTGCAGAGCATGCTGTGTGAGGAGCTCCACCTCCACGCGGAGAACCTATCCCGCCGGGTGTGGGAGCTGCTGATGCTGTTGCCCACCTGCCCCAACATGCTGCTGGCCTTCCAGAACATCTCAGACGACACGGTTAGCCTCCTCCTCCTCCTCCTCCATACCTCTTCCTCCTCCTCCTCCTCCTCCTCCTCCTCCTCAGGACCACAATGGCAGCGCTGAACATGCATGGGAACAGCGGAGGGTGTTGGCAAGATAATGGCACGATGTTAGCACAATGTTATCACGATGTTCGCACAATGGTAGCAGGTTGTGCTGCTCAAGAAGTTTTGTTTTCTTATGGGAATAAAAAGGTGTCCATCTGTAAGCAATTCTCAAAGAGGTGGATCTATTTTCAGGGACATTTTCTGATATAATCCGTTAATAAAGTGGGTGGTTTAAAATACCATGTCATGCTAACATTAGGACGTTTTCTGTGTGCGTGTGTGTATCAGAGTGGGGAGGCTCTGTCCTGGAAGGACCTGCTGAGGATCAGGAGTCCCCACAAGCTGCTGTACGCGTTGGAGATCATCGAGGCTCTGGGCAAGCCCAACCGACGCATCCACAGAGAGTCCACGGTACACAACATTACACACCATTCACCTGTTCCATCCACAGAGAGTCCACGGTACACAACATTACACACCATTCACCTATTCCATCCACAGAGAGTCCACGGTACACAACATTACACACCATTCACCTATTCCATCCAACAAGACTCCACGGTACACAACATTACACAGCATTCAGCTGTTTCATCTGGACAAAAACTCCATATAATATGCATGTGAAATACGATGCTTCTTAATAAAAATTGTCCCATGCCCAGACACTGACAGACTGTCCTTTATCTGATGGTTCTGTCTGGCCTCTCACCCTGCAGGGCAGCTACAGTGACCTGTACCCAGACTCCGATGACTCTAGTGAGGACCTGATAGAGAACAGCAAAAACTCATGGAGCTGCAAGGTACCCAGCCTGGTCTCACATCTCTATCCATGGTCACAATGTTCTGCTGGTGGTGGTAAACCATGAAATCATGTCCAGTACTAACTTCTCTCTTACCCCACCCTCCCCCTCTCTCCTACCCCTCCACCTCTCTCTCTTACTCCTCCACCTCTCTCTTACTCCTCAACCTCTCTCTTACTCCTCAACCTCTCTCTCCTACCCCTCCACCTCTCTCTCTTACTCCTCCACCTCTCTCTCTTACTCCTCCACCTCTCTCTTCCCCCTCCTCCACCTCTTTCCTACGCCTCCTCCACCTCTCTGTGCTACGCCTCCTCCACCTCTCTCCTATTCCTCCTCCACCTCTCTCTTACTCCTCCACCTCTCTCTTCCCCCTCCTCCACCTCTGTCCTACGCCTCCTCCACGTCTCTCCTATTCCTTTTCCACCTCTCTCCTACTCTGCCTCCACCTCTCTTTCCTACTCCGCCTCCACCTCTCCTACCCCTCCTCCACCCCTCTCCTCCTTCCTCCCCCACCTCTCCTATCCAACCATCCACCTCTCTCCTATCCCACCCTCCACCTCTCTCCTACTCCTCCTCCACCTCTCTCCCAACCTCATCCTCCTCTCCATCCATCACTTCTTCTCCTCCTTCAGTTCGTGTCGTCCGGAGGTCTTCAGCTGCTCCTGGAGATCTTCAACTCGGCCATCTTGGAGCCACGGGACAACGAGTCCTGGACCGTGGTGAGGCGAGAGGACAGAGACCATGTTCTATTTAAACTGATCAGATGGGTCTAGGTAGCCCGGCAGTCTTGTACAGTTTGAGGATGTTGTAGAACATGCTTGGTCAATAGAAATACAACTTCAGTCTCTGCTGCAGTCACAGCTCTGACTGCTGCTAACACTGTAGTTGTAGAACATGCTTGGTCATTGGAACTACAATTTCAGTCTCTGCTGCAGTCATAGCTCTGACTGCTGCTAACACGCAAGACTTTTCTTAGAGCTGTGACATCACACGGGAGGTGTCCACGCAGGTGCACCAAGCTCTGATCAACGCACCGTTTTTTGACTCCCTTCCTCACACCCCTCCTCTCTTCCCCCTCCTCTCATCTCTTCTCCCTTTCTTCCTCTTATCATTCGCTCCTTCTTTCTCACCTAAACCTCCTCCTCCTTCTCCTCGGCCCCCAGTGGCTGCTGGACTGCCTAGCCTGTCTGCTCAAGCTGATCTGCCAGTTTGCGGTCGAGCCATCTGACCTGGACCTGGCCTACCACGACGTGTTCTCCTGGTCCGGGCTGACCGACAGCCAGCGCAAGCGGCCCTGGCCCGGCAAGTCCCGCAAGGCCACCGGGGAGCACGGCAAGGGCCTCCACATCCCCCGCCTCACGGAGGTAAACGCCATGCGCTAGGCTAACAGGCTAACAATACCAGGCTAACAGAGCTAGGTAATAACAGGCTAACAGAGCTGCTAACAGAGCTAGCTACTAACAGAGTTGATGGTATGCTAACAGAGCCAGCTTCTAACAGAGCCAGCTGCTAACTGGCTAATTATCGGCTACCAGAGCTAGCTCCTTAGAGACTAACAGAGCTATAAACAGGCTAAAAGAGCTGCTACCAGAGCTAGCTACTAACAGACGTACACAGCTGATTATAGGAGAACAGAGATAGCTACTAACAGAATAACAGAGCTGATTGTAGGCTAACAGGGATAATTACAGGCAAACAGCTAGTTACTGATTATATTGCCCTGTTTAAACAGACTTTTTTGGGGGTTATTTTAAATGTAAATTTCCATTGTAGAGCTCTATATGTTGTGTGGGATATTGATGTGTGATGGAGTTGTGGTTGAACCTGGTCCGCAGGTGTTCCTTAGCCTGGTCCAAGGTACCAACCTCATCCAGAGACTCATCAACGTGGCCTACACCTATGACAACCTGGCGCACAGGTAACCACGCCTAGCCGTGAGCATCACGCATAGTTATGGTAACCACATGTCACATGGACATCACTTATCGTCATGGTAACCACACATCACATCTACAGCACTTGTCATTGCGGTAACCACACGCCACCATGTTCACCGCCTATCGCCATGGAAACCAAAACCTGCGTGGGTCCTCACTGATCACGGGCCGCATCATCACTCATGTCACATGGCTCATCACTGACGGTCATATCAACGCTTTGTTTATTTGTTGTTGTGTCCACCAGGGTCCTGAAGGCTCAGTCAGACCATCGCTCCCGTCATGAAGGTAAGAGCTTCCCTCTCAGGTTATCCTTTCAACGTACACCTCATCTGCAGAGTAAAACCAGAGAACTAACGGTCTCACGGTCTCCCTGGTTCCCGGCAGTGACCCACTACTCCATGTGGCTGATGGTGAGCTGGGCCCACTGCTGCTCCCTGGTCAAGTCCAGCCTGGCGGACAGCGAGCACCTCCACGACTGGCTGCGGAAACTCACCCTGCTGGTCCCCGAGGTGAGGAGACCACACACACATACACACACTGCACACCCTGCACACACACACACCACACACATAAACACACACACACACCACACACATAAACACACACACACACACCACACACATAAACACAGACACACACCACACACATAAACACACACACACACCACACACATAAACACACACACACCACACACATAAACACACACATAAACACACCACACGCATAAACACACACACACACCGTGTCTCTGTCTCACTGTGTGTGTGTGTGTGTGTGTGTGTGTGTGTGTGTGTGTGTGTGTGTGTGTGTGTGTGTGTGTGTGTGTGTGTGTGTGTGTGTGTGTGTGTGTGTAGCCGGCAGTGAGGCATGAGGCGTGTAACGGGCTGTACAAGCTGTCTCTATCGGGCCTGGAGGGAGGAGAGTCCATCAACAGGTCCTTCTTGCTGCTGGCCGCCTCCACCCTGCTCAAGTTCCTCCCCGACGCCCAGGCCCTCAAACCACTCAGGGTAGGACGCTCTGTCTTTCTCTCTTTGTCTCTCTGTCTGTCTGTTTCTCTGTCTGTCTCTCTCTGACTCTGTCTGACTTTCTGTCTCTCTGTCTCTTCCCTGTGTCTCTCCGTCTCCCATTCTGCCTTTGTCTCACTATGTCTCTCTTCCCTTATTCTCTTGTATTACTCTTTCGCTAACTCCCCTGCCTCTTTCTCTTTCTCTTTCCTCCTTCAGTCTCTTTATAAAGCTCCCTCTATTTCCCTCTTTCTGTCGCTCTCTCTCCCTCGCTATCGCATATGAATCATGCTCATTATCCTGTCACTGACAGCCTAGGTGGTTCCTGTATCGCAGGCCTACAGGGAATAGTCCCAGTGACCTGAAGCTCACTCTAGTTGTTGTGTGTTCAGATGGAGGACTTTGAGGAGGAGCCCATGCTGAGGACGGGCTGTAAGGAGTACTTCTGGCTGCTCTGTAAACTCATCGATAACATCCACGTGAAGGACGCCAGCCAGGTAGGATGCCTCGTCCACCCCCGCGCCACCACTTCCTGTTTAATAAAGCCACCTGTTCTGTCCCATTTGATCCCCATGCATACTGTTTACCTGCTTACCACAACTGGCCCGTCAATTCCTGTAGTTTAACTCACCTGTTCATTACCTGTTGATTACTGGTCTCCATGGTTACCGTCTACCTGTTTAACCACAGACCACTCTGCTGGACCTGGACGCGTTGGCCCGGCACCTGGCCGACTGCATCAGGACGTAAGAATATTCACTCCTCCTTCTCACCCCATCCCCCTCTCTTTGTCCTCCCGAATCCCCCTGCTCCTCCCCCAATCCTCCTGCTCCTCCTCCTCTTCCTCACCAACATCCTCCTCCTCCTCCTCCTCCTAACCCCCCTCCACCCCCATCTCCTCCTACAGATAGTGAATGGAGATGCATTTAGTTTCATGTCTTAATGAACCACAATCCCCCACCTCCCGTCCTCCCTCCCCAGGCGGGAGATCCTGGACCAGCAGGACGGCGCCATCGAGGACGACGGCCTCACGGGCCTCCTGCGCCTCGCCACCAGCGTCCTGAAGCACAAGCCCCCCTTCAAGTTCTCGCGCGAGGGCCAGGAGTTCCTGCGGGACGTCCACAACCTGCTGTTCCTGCTGCCCAGCCTGGCCGACCGCGCCCAGCCCAAGTGCAAGTCCCACGCCGCGCGCGCCGCGGCCTACGACCTGCTGGTGGAGACGGTGAAGGGCTCCGTGGAGAACTACCGGCTGCTCCATAACTGGGT
>OOFG01063489.1:0-10129 GCA_900323295.1 Molva molva | reverse complement strand
TCAATAACTTAATTGATCCCAGACGGGAGATTCGGGTGTCACAGCAGATGTACAGGACGTTGCAAGAACTATAAGAAAGCGTGTGCAACCTGAATTATAAAAGCTTTCATACAGTGGTTAAACCAATTATGAACTCCTGGTTGTTCATATGTATTAGATGACTCCACCCAAACCCTTTCAGAAGCTATGTTCGTTATAAGAGATATCCGATAAGAGAGCAGCTGGCTGGGTTCTAACGATGACTTTGCCAAGGATGCTGTCTAGTCAGACTGCAGGTTGGCGGTCATTCAGTGTCCTGTGTGTGTGCAGCCTCCCACGCGCCCTACAAGTGGGACTACTGGCCCCACGAGGACGTGCGTGCCGAGTGCCGCTTCGTGGGCCTCACCAACCTGGGAGCCACCTGCTACCTGGCCTCCACCATCCAGCAGCTCTACATGATCCCAGAGGCCCGCCAGGCCATCTTCACCGCCAAGGTACCCTCACTGTTACCATGACCTTACTGTTACATTACTGTAACCATGGCCATACTATTGAAATACTGTAACCATGACCATACTATTGTATTACTGTAACCATGACCATGCTATTACATTACTGTTACATGACCATACTGTTAACTTACTGCTACATTACTGCTACTGTTAACATGACCATATTGTTACACTACTGTTACTCTCACCATGACCATCCTGTTGCACTTCTGTTACTGTTACCATGACATCCTGCTGCACTAATGTTACCATGACGATGGCCTGCCAGGATGATATGTGCAATGATGACATTGCTGTTACGTTACTGTTACATATGGTGAAAAAGTGGTGCAGTGATCAATGCTATATTCTCACGTGTCGTCTTATCTCCTGTTCTTCAGTACGCTGAGGACATCAAACACAAGACCACCCTGCTGGAGCTACAGAAGATGTTCACCTATCTCATGGTCAGTTACACACACACTCGCTCACCCGCACACACTGGCTCACTCAATCTCTCTCTCTCCATCACTCACTCTCTCTCTCTGATGGATGGCTGTGTGTGTGTGCGTGTGCATGTGTGCAGGAAAGCGAGCGGAAGGCCTACAACCCACGTCCGTTCTGTAAGACCTACACCATGGACAAGCAGCCTCTGAACACCGGGGAGCAGAAGGACATGACGGAGTTCTTCACCGACCTCATCACCAAGATAGAGGAGATGTCCCACGACCTGGTACTGACTCACACCCTGTCCTTATTACTGTAGGAGATGCTCATTGGACCACTATGTGAGTTAACGTATACATACGGGGTGGCTACCCTTTGAAGTCTTCATACCTCGTCATCGATGTACGTCTATTGGTCAGACATGTGAAACCTTGCTCCCATGTGTTGCATTGTGACTCATGGGTAAAGGTGTAATTCAAAGATGTATAGAGGAAGAAGATTCTTTATTTGTCATTGCACAAGTACTATACACGAAATGAGATATAGCTGGATATATAACGATATATTAGTGACTAATTGATGAAGCTGTCACGATGACACCTGTTAAATCCTAACTAATGAATCAATATGTAATGAACCAGCGATCCCGTGTTTATTTCTAACTAACGAGGTGTCCTGCTTCCTCCTTCAGAAAAACACGGTGAAGACTCTGTTTGGAGGCGTCATCACCAACAACGTGGTCTCCCTGGTGAGCACAACATTCACCTGGAGGTCCCATTGGTTCTGTGTTCAATGACTCATTTGAACCCTTTTCAACTTTGATTTTTATATAGAACTGTTGAAGGAACCCAAAGAGCTTTACAGAGTGAGTTTTAGGGGATAGTACACCTCATCCACCTGCAGTGTGTAGCACCCACCTGGGTGAAGCACACTCACCACACACTGGCTCTCACAGTGGAGAGGTGGGGACATCCTTGAACAAGGTGCCTAACCCCTCTACCTACTGACTCTGTATCCAGTGGTGAGCGTCCAAGTTGCTTTGGATGAAATCGTCGGTTAGCTGACTAAAGTTATAGACCGGAACTTTATTTAGTGTTCAGCTCTAAACCAGTGCCGCTCGGTGCTCCATGATGTTCTCAACCAATCAGAGAGGGTTTAAGGTCCTGCAGGCTAAGGTTCCAACTGTTCCTCTGGTCTCCTCCAGGACTGTGACCACGTCAGCCAAACGGCGGAGGAGTTTTACACGGTGCGGTGCCAGGTGGCGGACATGAAGAACATCTACGTGAGTCTTCCTTTGCTACAGATGGTGTTAACAGATGATCTGTGTTGGAATAATCCTGGACGCCCTAACTGCTCCTTAATGACATGATTCTGAATTCACTGCAAGTCGCCTAAGTAAATAGAAACATAACGGTATGGTCCTCCTCTAACAACTTGGCGCACAGTGAGTTGACCTCACAACACAACAAACTTGATTATCCCGAGGCCCTCAGCCGTAGAGAGGTGATATCTAGTCTTCAGGCCTCCGACACTAACCACGCAGTGATGGGTGCTTGTGGGGGTCTGCAGGAGTCTCTGGACGAGGTGACGATCAAAGACACCCTGGAGGGAGACAACATGTACACCTGCTCCCAGTGTGGCAAGAAGGTCCGCGCCGAGAAGAGGTCAGTCAACTTGTTAGGAAATAAAGAAAAACTAATTTTGATGCAATTGAGAGTGGATTCACAGTTTGATTGGGGAATCTTAAGAGTGATAGTATGTTGTATAATGTGTTATAATGTGAAGTCTTGTACAGGGCTTAGAAGTTAGTATGTTGTGTTATAATGTGAAACCCTTTTAGACTGATCAAGAGCTATACAACTAACTTTGACTTAAAAATCTGACCCTCATTGTCTCCACTACCAGGCCTAGTCTGTTCTCTCTCTCTATTCCCTCTCTCTCCTGGTCTTATCTATTAACTCTGATGGTCTCTCTACCACACCCAGGGCGTGTTTCAAGAAGCTCCCTCGCATCCTGAGCTTCAACACGATGCGCTACACCTTCAACATGGTGACCATGATGAAGGAGAAGGTCAACACCCACTTCTCATTCCCATTGCGCCTCAACATGACCACCTACACCGAGGACTTCCTCATGGGCAAGGGAGACCGCAAGGAGGGTGGGTCTCACTGCATGACGTAATGAACTGAATGAGGTCATGAACTGAATGACGTAATGAACCGCATGACGTAATGAACTGAATGAAGTAATGGTCTGAATGAGGTCAATTGCTGCATGAACTGAAGGACAAATGGAACTTAGTGACGTCATGTGCTGCATGATGTAATGAACTGAATGACGTAATGAACTGAATGATGTAATGAAATAAATGATGTAATGAAATAAATGATGTAATGAACTGAATGACTTCATCAGCTGCATTACGTCATGTGCTGGATGACGTCATGAGATGCATGACGTAATGAACTGAATAACGTAATGAACTGAATGATGTAATGAGCTGCATGACGTAATGAACTGAAATGATTTAAGGAACTGCATGATGTTATGAAACTAATGAGGTAATGAACTGCATGATGCAATTAACTGCATGACGTAATGAACTGAATGACTTCATCAGCTGCATGACGTCATGGGCTGCATGACGTCATGAGCTGAATGACGTAATGAACTGCATGACGTCATAAGATGCATGATGTAATGAACCGAATGACGTAATGAACTGAATGATTTAAGGAACTGCATGATGTTATGAAACTAATGAGGTAATGAACTGCATGATGCAATTAACTGCATGACATAATGAACTGAATGACTTCATCAGCTGCATGACGTCGTGCTGCATGATGTAATGAACCGAATGACGTAATGAACTGCATGACGTCATGTGCTGCATGACGTAATGAGCCGAATGACGTCATGAACCGAATGAACTGCATGACGTAATGACCCGCATGACATCATGAACTGCATGACGTAATGATTGAGGTCATGTGCGGCAGGCTCCCGGGAGGAGGGCGAGGCCAAGGGGGCGGAGAGCTACGAGTACGACCTGATCGGCGTCACGGTGCACACGGGCACGGCAGATGGTGGACATTACTACAGCTTCATCCGGGACATCGTCAACCCCCACGCCTACAAGAACAACAAGTGGTGAGCGGAACAGAACCTGACCTCTGAGGTCCGTTGGAGCCTGTTCCCCGACCTGGGGGTCTGGACCTGGGGGTTTGGACCTGGGGGTCTGGACCTGGGGGTCTGGACCTGGGGGTTTGGCCCTGGGGTCTGGACCTGGGTTGAGGTCGCCTGATATGCAGATGTGGTCGTGGGAGACGGCTGACTTAATAGTTATAGTTATGATTATTGATACTTTTCTGATAAAAAAAAAAGGTAAGGTTTGAAAGGTCTGATTAAGGTCCTGTATGGACCACTAAAGTAGGAAAAACGCCACCTAACCACAGCAAAAGGACTCGGTGGTAGCGTCATGTCCACATTAGAATGAATCAGCGCTCCATTATGGAACAGTATCTAATAATATGAATAATAACAATGTTGTTCCAGGTACCTGTTCAACGATGCGGAGGTGAAGCCCTTCGACTCGGCCCAGCTGGCGTCTGAATGTTTCGGTGGAGAGATGACTGTGAGTGATAAACTAATCCACCAGACAAGTTTCCTCACGCATAGCTCACCCCAACCTGTCCACCCAAACGTTTCCTCTCTGTGGCTAACGCTAACCTGTCCACTCTACACGTTTCCTCTCTCTGTGGCTAACGCTAACCTGTCCACTCTACACGTTTCCTCTCTCTGTGGCTAACGCTAACCTGTCCACTCTACACGTTTCCTCTCTCTGTGGCTAACGCTAAGCTGTCCACTCTACACGTTTCCTCTCTCTGTGGCTAACGCTAACCTGTCCACTCTACACGTTTCCTCTCTGTGTGGCTAACGCTAACCTGGAATCCAGCGGTTTAGATTTAGATTGTTCATGTAAAGTCTCATTTGTGAGGCTAACGCTAACCTGTTCGGTTCGTTCTTTTCAGACAAAAACGTACGACTCTGTCACCGACAAGTTCATGGACTTCTCCTTCGAGAAGGTGAGGAGGAGCTTCTTGGGGCGTGTGGGCTGCTGTGTTTCTGAAGGACATTTGGATGCAGTCATTTAGCAGGCCACACTTTGATCCAGAGACTTAAAGTGAGGTTGAGAACAATCAAAGCGTTCAGTCACAATGGAGTAGCTGGAAAAATGTAACAACCTAATTAAAAAAAGAAAACTGGCCAAAGTGCTGAGTAGCAAGAGGATGGTGGATTTGTTTTAAATCAAATGTATTTGTTTTTTTGTGTTCTAACTTCAACACTAGAGCTCAATAGAGTGAGTTAGAAGAGAGCAGATGTTTTGAGTAGGGAGTTAGGAGGAGGAGCACACCATAAGATGGAGTGGATATTGTAAGATGGACTAGGGAGGAGGGGAGGAGAATGTGAGATGAAGTGGTGGAGGAGGAGACTGTAAGATGGAGCAGGTAGAAGGAGAGGAGAATGTGAGATTAAGTTGAAGAGAAGGAGACTAAGGTGTGTGTGTGTGTGTGTGTCCAGACCCACAGTGCCTACATGCTCTTCTACAAGAGAGTGGAGTTGGAGGAGGAGAACGGAAAAGACTTCAGCTTCGATGTCTCTCCGGATCTCCTGGAGGTGAGCTGGGACTTTTATTGTTAAAAGGTCCAAATATTCAAACAAAATGTCAGGTTTCCTCTTGAACTTGTACAGAGAAATATTCTAATTACCATGCAGTACTGCAGTAGGTTAGTCCACTAAATACTTTCCGGTGAAATGTTCTTAATAATATTTGTATCCCTTAAACCTTTTCTGCAGTGGATTTGGCAAGACAACATGCAGTTTCTCCAGGATAAGAACATATTTGAGCACACATATTTTGGGTAGGTGACAAAATCTTCACTTGGATTGTAGATTTGTTTTTAAAAGCTACTGTCTTTAAATTCAAAGAGAGCTGTGTGGTTAAAGTGTGTGTTGTCCCCACAGCTTTATGTGGCAGCTCTGTAGTAGCATTCCCAGCACTTTACCAGACCCTAAAGCCATCTCCCTGATGACCTCCAAGGTGAGACGGACCCCAAACACCCCAAACTGAAGTTAGCGTAGTGTCCTCACAAACAAACTGAAGTTAGCGTAGTGTCCTCACAAACAAACTGAAGTTAGCGTAGTGTCCTCACAAACAAACTGAAGTTAGCGTAGTGTCCTCACAAAACACGCAAACACAAACCGCTAAGGTTAGCTCACAGTCCTGACAAAACATGCATAGCTAAAGATAGCTGTGTAGTGTCCTCACAAAACACAAACACTAAACAGCTAAACTAAGCCCATAGTCTTCACAAAACCCTACACAGATATATGTTAGTGGATAGTCGATACAAAAACAGTAAACACCAATAAGGTAGCGCAAAACCCGGCCACAAAACACATCTCCAAAATCCCCAAATTGATTCGGTATATCATGACATTGTGACATCAGTGTAACGTTGTTGTCCTTCCTGTTGGTTCCCAGCTCAGCACGTCGTTTGTACTGGAGACGTTTATCCACTCCAAAGAGAAGGTAAGCGGTGCGTCCTCAGTGACTGGGCTCTGTTGAGGTTCAGAAGACAATACACAGCAAGCACAAGAGTTTCTTCTAAGAGGCTGTCAGGAAAGCTGCTGCTGCTGCTGCTGTTGTTGTTGTAGCAGTAGTGGATGCCTGTTTGCAGTGCAGGTGTGTTTCCATGGTAACGTGTTTGTTGTGTCCCCCAGCCCACTATGCTGCAGTGGATCGAACTCCTCACCAAACAGTTCAACAACAGCCAGGCAGCCTGCGAGGTGACACACACTACACACTACACACTACACAGACACTACACACACACACACACGTGCACTGAATTATTTATTATTGTTATTCATCAACTTCTCTCTCTTCCACTCTGGTTCTTGTTCTGTGCTCCAGTGGTTTTTGGACCGAATGGCTGATGACAACTGGTGGCCCATGCAGATTCTCATCAAGTGTCCTAATCAGATCGTCAGACAGGCAAGTCACACGCACTCACACACTCACACACTCACACACATCTTTATACCTCTCATCCTGTACCCCGCTGTCCTTCTCACTCTCTCTCTTTCTCGCTCTCTCCTTCTCTTCCTTTCTTTTTCTCTCTCTCTCACTCCACCTCTCAGTCACACGCACACGCACTCGCCTGCTCTCTCGCGCTCACACACACACACTCACACTCACACACACAGCTAACGTCCTGTTGGGTGGTGTGGCAGATGTTCCAGAGGCTGTGTATCCATGTGATCCAGCGGTTGCGGCCGGTCCACGCCCACCTGTACCTGCAGCCTGGCATGGAGGACGGGTAGGTCCTCACCCTTCGCCCTGGCCCCGCCCACCTCACACACCAACTGCTTTATAATCTGGTTCTTTATTAGGCCCAGACTGGTGTCACCAACAGCTTTATAATCTGGTTCTTTATTAGGCATCACTGGTGTCATGGCATAAAGGACAGGGATTAAAGACTAAATTAGAGGACTAAAATATTTCTATATACACAATGAGCAATGTACATGTAAAACTAAATGTGAACATATGCTTGTATACTTGCATAGCCTAGATATTCTATACATTGTATGATATATTAATGAATGTTTCTAAATATATATATATATGTATATCAACTTCTTCCAGCCTATTGTATTATTTATTTCTGTAACAGATTAATTATAATTGAACATCGCTCTCTCGCTCTCTCGCTCTCTCTCTCCCAGGTCTGATGACATGGACGGGCCGGTGGAGGACATGGGCAGCCGCTCGTGTGTGACGCGCTTCGTCAAGACGCTGCTGTCCATCATGGAGCACGGCGTGAAGCCGCACAGCAAGCACCTCACGGAGTACTTCGCCTTCCTGTACGAGTTCGCCAAGATGGGGGAGGAGGAGGTAAAGTACTGTTAGCACCGTAGACATGAGTACACAGACTAATGCTAGCACCGTAGACATGAGTAGACAGACTCATGCTAGCACCGTAGACATAATTACACCAACTACTGTTGGCACAGGAGGTAGAGCGGGTTGACTTGTAACCAGAAGGTTGCTAGTTTGATCCCCGGCTCCTCCTAGCTGAGTTTCGAGGTGTCCCTGAGCAAGACATCTAACCCTAACTGCTCCCGACGAGCTGGCTGTCGCCTTGCATGGTTGACTCCGCCTTCGGTGTGTGCATGTGTGTATGATTGATTGTAAGTCGCTTTGGATAAAAGCGTCTGCTAAATGCCCTTTATGTAAATGTAAATGTAGCACCGCAGACATGAGTACACAGACTACTGTTAGCACCATAGACATGAGTACACAGACTACTGTTAGCACCGTAGACATGAGTACACAGACTACTGTTAGCACTTAAGATATTGATCTACGACCCATTGTCTTGTGGATCGTACGTCATATTCCCGTCAGAGTCCCAGACTGGCCAGTAAATAAATACAAGTAAACGGGGAGCTGTGTTTTTCCTGGATGCACTATAAAGTTTACATTTCTCATCGGATGTCATTTTTATATTCATGTTAAATCATACTATATATTTATATGGTTATGACGCCCAAAATGTATTCGTATAATTCATTTGTCATTTGGCAGACGTGTCATTTAGGAGCCAGTAGGGGGTAGGGGAGTCTTGCTGTAGGATGCCTACAAGTAGACTGCGGACATTGGTGATCAAACTCAGAACATTTCAGCCAGGAGTTTAACACCCTGACCCCCACTAGACTCACCTTCGTCACCACACCATTTAAAGAGTCATGTGACTGTACGGATGAACTCATTTAAACACAGCACACGCAAGAAGAGAGGAAATATTGAGTGTGTTTGTGTCTACAGAGCCAGTTCCTGCTGTCTCTCCAAGCCATCTCCATCATGGTCCACTTCTACATGGGCACCAAGGGACCGGAGAATGTAAGGAAGATCTGCAATCCTAGCTTTTCATTGCCAATAACACTGAAAACATTGTCATTATGCACATGGTCACATGGTCAATAACACTGAACACAGGGTCAATAACACTGAACACATGGTCAATAACACTGAACACATGGTCAATAACACTGACTGAACAAAGGGTCGATAACACTGACTGAACAAAGGGTCAATAACTCTTACTGAAGTACTACTGAAGTTAAGTGTTGATATATTATCAGTACATGAATACTACTGAAGTAAAGAGTGATAATATCATCCTATCAGTACACCATAACATTATATCAGTAGTATTGATGTATCCAATAATAATACACCAATACTTTTGATATAAACAGTGTTAATGTTCTTTAACCCCAGCCGCAGGTGGAGGTGCTGTCGGAGGAGGAGGGGGAGGAGGAGGACGAGGAGGAGGACATCTTGTCTCTGGCTGAGGAGAAGTACCGCCCCGCTGCGCTGGAGAAGATGATCGCCCTCATCGCCCTGCTAGTGGAGCAGTCCCGCTCTGAGAGGTAAGAGCTGGCTTCTGATTGGTCAGTCTCGCTCCGAGAGGTAGGAGCTGGGTTCTTATTGGTTGGTCCCGCTCTGAGAGGTAGAAGCTGGGTTCTGATTGGTCTGTCCCGCTCCGAGAAGTAGGAGCTGGGTTCTGATTGGTCAGTCTTGCTCTGTGAAGTAGGAGCTGTGTTCTGATTGGTCACTCTCGTTGCGAGAGGTAGGCTGTCCAGTGCTGGTATTTAAAGTGTTAGTCGTTTTAAAACCCTTGAGGCTAGCTTTGTTAGCTTCTAGCTATTAGTTTGGTGTAATTGTCTAAACTGATACGGCTGCTTTTTCTTAGTGATTAGCTTGAAAGGCCAATGAAAATATTTCGGACAATATTATTTTTCAAACGATAGAAAAAGGACCTCTTACTAGCGTCACTGGTTTCAAAAGAAACACTGTAAAATCTGTTAAACAATCCCTGTGGCAGGCTTCCTTACTTACAGGTTAAACTCCATTACCCATCATTCCTTTGTGTCGTCCCACAGACACCTGACCCTGTCCCAGAGCGACATGGCGGCGCTGACCGGAGGGAAGGGCTTCCCCTTCCTCTTCCAGCACATCCGTGACGGTATCAACATCCGGCAGACCTGCAACCTCATCTTCAGCCTCTGCCGCTACAACAACCGCCTGGCCGAGCACGTAGGTTCAGCCCTGCCCCCTGCTGCTAGGCCCCGCCCCA
>OOFG01063488.1:0-14483 GCA_900323295.1 Molva molva | reverse complement strand
CAGAGTATCGTACTCTTACTCATGAAAATTGATTTTGGTCGGCTAAGATCCATGTGGCATTATCAAAACTATTAATATAAACTTGTATCCATCCAAGTGTCACTATAGAATACAAATTGCGGTCACAAAGTTTCTAGTCCTGAACTTGAGGAATCAAACAATGAAAAAGTAACCTTTATCTTCAAATAAAGAGATGAATAAAGTAACCATCTTTCTATCCATAAATTGATACTCTGTTATCGTCCCCCCACTGATACATCCCACAATATCAGAGTCATCCGAAAACTTCTGCAGGGGACAAGTATCTGTGTTGTACATGTAGTCCAAGGCATAGAGGGTGAAGAGGAAGGAACCCAGAACGGTGCTCTGGGGACACCAGTGCTGCTCACTTCCCAGACCCAGATCATCCATCCATGTCTGCCTGGTAGGCAAACTGCAGGGGGTACAAAGATATCTTCACTGGTGGCCTCATGTGTGCCAGCCTTTCGGTCGTTCCATGGTCTTCACGATGAAGGATGTTAGGGGGCATCCTTCATCGTGCCGGAGTGGAACATTTTACCGGCCAAGCTATTGTTTTTATATATAACCCTGAATTTTTTTTTACCAATGGTCCAATATATATCATCCATTGGTTGGTGGCAGGTGTACACTTTGTACACTGTTAGGGTGGCTCCCAGTCTACTCATTAAGAACACTGGGGTTCTTATTCCACTCAGGCTGGTGGGCCTGAGTGGGGCAGGGAACAGCAGGTGAGAGGTGTGGGGCTTATAAATGAGACCAACGACTCTCGTATGTAGTCTGCGATGTTGTTATCATGCGGTCATCATGAAGGTTGTCCTCCATCTTTCTGCTGTGTGCGCGTCTCTTCACTGCCCCCGCAGCGTCTTCTGTAGTAGTCGCCAGACCTGAAGGCCCTTTTCTAGTCGTTCAGGAGGACCACTTTAGATCACTGGTTCTCTAAGGAATCACTTCTCTTTCTTTTCAGTTTCTACTGGTTCATACATGTCATGTCCAATTAATTTATCAACATAACACGCATGGCACTCTTACATACACATAGTCCTACCTTCATAGTGCAAGTCAGTAGGCCCAATGTTAAAATAGTTAAAATATGAACAATTATAAACATGAACAAAGTTCAAAAATGCTGAGTCAAAAATGCTGAGTCATAATGTACAGTCACATTGTATGCCAATGATTAATGTTTGTTAACAGGCGACGGTAAAAACACTGAAATAGTTATCTATGTGTAGGCTTTAACATATTTAGGCGTACTGATACATTTGTTGTATATTTTGCTCTTTTTTTATGTTTAATGTGGCTACTCATCGAGTCTGCTGTATTTCAATTCTCAAAATGTGTACTGACCTTTATACACACACACACACGCGCGCACACACACACGCGCGCACACACCCACAAACACACACACACACACACACACACACACACACACACAGAGGCAAACACACGCACAGCTTCCGTTCAACTAAGAAACCTCAGATCTTTAATGGTTACGATATCAACAAAAGGCACCTCGGATTTGCTTAGAATCGTGAATTGTTACATTAAAAAACTACACGCACTAAATTAAAGGCCTATTTTTTCGTTCGTATCTGAATGTTTGCGGATGTTTTTGGATATTTCAAGTTGAAATAGAACATTTTAACTAAGTGACTGAACAAAGTGTTAATTATTTCTCGACTGGAAGTTAAACATCCAATCTAATTACACACTTTGTGTTTCATACCAATTTTTTTTTAATATAAGACATTCTCAACCCTCATGTCACACTCACCCAGAAAATAGAACCGCAGTAGTCGCCCAGAGCAGCGGCAGGCATAGCTCCCGGGAGATCAGCTCCAACACCGCTCAGATGACCAGACAATAATCCAACAACACATGTGTTGGTGTCAGAACACTAGCTTTAAGGGCGCCCGCACGCACACGCCTGGGGCAATTTCCACGGCTCCAGAGACTGCAGTGTGTGTGTGACCGCGAAGAACTATGAGTTATGAAGCGTCTAAAAAACAGAGCAGACAGTACAACCTCTTCATTCACACACACAAGACAAGAGGAGTACACCCAGTGGTGCTGTATCTCGGTTAGGAGCAGGCTGATTAATGTTTAGCTCGAGACTTAAGCAATTCGTCCTTTCAAGACCGTTCTCCAGGCTGGATTCTGACAATTACGCTGTAAACAAATGCAATCACTGCTAAGTAGCCTATTCTAGAACGCTGGCAACTACATCGCAACTGCAGACTGACTAAATGAGTGACACGATGAACAAGGCTCCTCCCTTGCACCATGGTTTGTCCTAACTGGGGAGCGGGGTCGTAAAAAAAAGCATGGGGCAGAAGTGCGAGTTTGAACGTGCAGGGTAAGTAGATGAAAGACTAGCAGGACTTACACAACCAGACCCCTCCTCCCTCTTCCTGCCCATGTGTTGGAAGCTCGCCGTAAAAGGAGTAGGGGGGGGCTCTGTAGCATCTCTGTAATTCTCCAACTATCTGTGTGCTTGGCATTCCACTATGATCACTGCATGTTGATCTATATATTTGGCGATGCTCCTATAAAACATGTAGTAGATGCTTGTGAGACTTTGCTTTTCTTACATGAACCAATTTCATCCAGAACAGCCGTGAATAAAGTTAAAGTTTAGGCTCAACCAACAATTTTGTTGCTTTGATGCTTGCTAGAGAACAATGGATCTGAGGTAGGTTGGACGCGGTTAAGAGGTCCCCTGCTGCTAGCCAAGGACATTTGGTTTACAATATGAGAGCGATTCAAGCCTACCGTTCAATCTCTCTCTCTCTCTCTTTCTTTCTTTCTTTCTCTCTCTCTATTTCACTCTGCATCTGTTTCTCTCTCTGCATCTGTTTCCTATTCGGAACACAAAATCCTCAAAGAGCTGGTTCACCAAAACACATCTTGATCAGAGCTACACAGATTGTTTGCTCTTCCTCTGTTTTCTAGCATTGCAGGGGGTGATTATCACTGGGAGTGTCCTGTCGCTCATTAAAAAAAAAGAAAACAAACAAACAGGAAATATAAACTTTGCCTTCATATGTAGATTAGAGATCTCTGCTTGCGTGGAGTGCCTGCTATAAACCCATAAATAAGACTGGTCAGAGGTAAAATGCCATCAGATACCCAATTTGCAAAATTCATGCAGTTGTGTGCGTGTGTTAATGATAATGAAGTATGTACTACCAAACAATTAACATGGCTTCCATTCAGAGACTGTGTAAACAGAGTCTACAGTCCAATGCCTCTCGTGTCCAAGTCAAGAGCAGAGGCAAGCAATAACTTTAGCATTTAGCAAGATAGTATGATAAGAATAGGTCATAGCCTAATAAAGTTTAGATCCAATCACTGTAGCGTGACTCTTCTGGTTACGTACCGTATAGCAGGGAGGCAACTAAGAAAATGTTATGCAGAGCGCTACGCTCATTGGTTCTTTACTGTATTGCTGATAGTAAACATGTGTAAGGAAATATTATGTAGGGTGCAGTACTCATTGGCAGGATGACCCTGACCATTCAAACACTATCTCTTGGTTAATCATTACATCCCTGTTGATAACATCAGACTCAAACAGACACTCAAACATGGATGAGTAAGCAATTTTGAGTGTGTGTGTGTGTGTGTGTGGAGGATGGCAGCATGACATAGACAAATATTTTAAGGCCCACATAATTGTACATATTTAAAAAGTAATTTAAAGTATCAATATATGTATGTGTATATGTCAATGTAAGTGTGCTAAGAGAGAGACAGACTTAATTTATCAAAGTCACGATATCCCAGTATATACATAGTACTAAAGAAGTTGATTTCTCCTTAATTCAATAAGAATATGAAGAGACAAGATATATTTTACAACTGTGGGCAAGGCCAAACCTCTGCCTTTAAATGTTTAAGATAAAATGTGTCCACACATTTTCCACAATCCAATAGAAAAGAAGGGACTTTCAATGAAATGAATCAATGAAAAATGTATTAAATTTATTAAATTCTCCACAACCATGATAGACTTCATTAGAACATTGCATTCCAAAGCACACACAAAGTATGGTTGTTATAGCAACCTGAAGCAAATCTATCCCACGGTGGCATCATCTGAGGCCCATCACACACCGTTGTCACATGGCGTTTCTGGCGATGGCATTGAGGGTGCGAACCTTGCTCGCATCTGCCACCTTCAGGCCATACTCAGGGGCTGAGAAAGAGGCTCCCATCGTCACGTAGCTATTCCTGTGTGGGAGAGCACGATGCAAGTCATTAAGGAGCAGGTCGTGGGTTAGGCGTTGTGGGAGTGTGTGTGGATGATGGCGGGTTTAAGCAGCCTCACCTGGCGGAGTCTGATTGGACTCTGGGTTAAACTCTGGTTAAACCAGCCATCATCCACACACACTCCCACAGGCGTCTTGCTCAAGGATCTGTGGTAGACCGTGCACCCTGGGGTTTGACACAGATCCGTTGAGCTGGGTGTCAAACACCCTCATCCGACCGTCTGCCCCCCACACACACAAATAGCACCAATAAATGAGTTGGTTCCTTGTAAAAGCTGGTGACTCAAACTCTTTTTGTGTGGCCCATATTAATAATCGAAGTTGAAACCCACCTAAACTTCATGGCGGAATCCCGACCGGATCGAGCCGAGCAGTGAAATTCCTGAGCCCTGGATCCTTCCAGAATCCTTTGGAGGTTCCTCTCTGTGATGCCACCACCTGAGTTAAAAACAAAACAAACGTTACAAAATGTCACGTCTAGATTTGGCCAAAGTGTCAATCTTTTCCCTATGGCCCAAAATTGTGTATTATAGTCCACACAATTGGCTTGGTCAATCTATGTTGATGATGTCATACCATCAGATGGCCTGTCATTGACAAAAATGTTGGACAAAAAACTTGGAAATAGTCTAACTGCTGTCACTGGTGAACGGCTGCTCAGGAGGCCCTCACTCTAACCAACACGTCAACACGACTGTTTCTTTTGCAGTCTTTTGGATGCACTTGGCAGCACCTTCATGATGCCTAAGTTAGTTATTTCGTAACTGTGTGGAGGATGCATGGAGGACTACCCGTGATAACATCAGACACCTGCAATCTGCAACCTCGCAAAAACCTATTGAGCCACAGGGCTTAAATATATTCATATTTGTTATTATGTTCTCTTTTCTGCTGATGTGTGCTGATGTTAGAGCTTTCCCCCAACTGGGACAAAGTACCCATCCATCAATCAACTATCATATGCCCCATATCACACAGTCTTTTAAGTACCTAATTTACACATAAATATGTACCTCTTGTTGATATGGTAAAAGAAAACCAACTGGCTCGTACTCACCTGGCATAATGGCAATTCTGCCTTTAGCCTGTCAAAGTGCAAAAGATTCTGATTAGAAAAACATTTACAGAGCAGAGACACATAGAAAGGGATTACACGCTACCGCTTTATGAATATGCAAGTACGTACATACATATACGCCACTGGGTGCATGCTTTTATCCACCGCGTCTGACAATACAATGAGTGCATACATTCTTAGCCCCTCACCCATGGCAATGTAAACGCCACGCTCCACCAGTGGAGCTTGACAGCACCACATGTCCACATCCTTCATACCTGTTTAACCAGACGCTTGATGACAGGCAGTCCCTCCAACGCGGAGCAATCGCAGCCGCTCGTCAGCAGCCGATGAAACCCCAGAGACATCAGCGTCTCCAGGGCCGCCTCAGGCTCCTGGACCATGTCAAACGCTGCAGGGAGAGAGACACCTTTTCAATACATGGGGATTCATCAACCGATACCGTTATGAGTACTAGCCCAGCATGTGAGTTTTTATAGATTGAAGTTGTTCTCTGTAATGTCTACTTTTTGGTGGCTGGTGGTGTGGGGTGTCTTTAGATTGTGATATACTTCATATGTAAATATATACATCTGAGAAATTAGCTAAAGCTAATAGGTTTACTCTACACCACCATGGGCACTCCTCATTTTCTATTTTCCATTTGCTAACAATCTAAAAATATGCTGCCATTGTGGCACCCATTGCACTCCTAACCATCCCTAGAAGGAGGGATCCCTCTTTCTGCGTTCCTTCTCAAAGTTTTCCCCTTGATAATTAAGGGTCTTTCCTTGCTCTTTGGAGGGGCTTAGGGGGGGTGTCATAAATTGTGTCCGTGAAGCCCTTTGAGACAGTAACCGTGATCAAGGGCTATACATATAACATTGACTTGACTTAAGTATAAGTTTACTATACAACAAGAGCACCAACAACAACAACGACTGCTCCAAATAACAGCGTGTTTTTAATTAAAGTGATGTTGGTTTGTTGAATCAATGGATTCATTCCTTCAATTAAGCAATTGTCTGCTAGAGGTATCAGTGTGGATGTGTTAGTTATCACTTTTGGATAAAATCTAGAATAGCTGAGCTGTAGTGATAAAGTTTGAAATGGTTGAATCAAGTAAGGGTAACAGTCAAGTAAGCATAGAAGAAGTCTGAAGTAGTTGAAGTCTCAGAGAATGGCCGGACGGCTTCGCAGACAATTTGAACTATAGCGCGATTCCAAGCAATGATGGGAGGCCTATGTGTACATATGTTTGTATGTATGTACATATGTTGTTCAAGATTATTGTTTTTATGCTAAAAACAGTTCAATTATTTTATATTTTGAATAAATTGTAATATTTTTAATGAAATTACGTAACTTTAATTATCTTAAAAACGATATGTACTATTTCTTAGCAAAGCTCGAGCACACTATTCCACTATAGTACCTATCATAGGATATATATTTTTGTCTTTCTTTGTTAATGTTTGTGCGTGTAGATAGCGACCAAAAAAGTGGCGGTGAGAGAATAACGATGAGAAGAAGTATGCAAGAAAACAGTACTTGC
Source organism: Molva molva (assembly GCA_900323295.1). NCBI lineage: Eukaryota > Metazoa > Chordata > Actinopteri > Gadiformes > Lotidae > Molva > Molva molva. The sequence continues at coordinate 7,576 of OOFG01063488.1, read as the reverse complement.
CCTGCTTGCAGCAGTGCAAGTATTAAAGCCTAAGAATAACAATAGTTGAGCACTGCCTGCAGCACTCACCTAATTAGACAAACGGTCACTATTTGAAGATGGAAATTACCTCTGTGGAAGGTGACGGGAAGAGGACGAGAAAGCGCTGTGGATTTAAAAATAGAACAATTATTTTTTCTATTTAAAAAAGGTCATTTCAGTAAAACATTTTTTTAAAGTTCAGTTACACATTAAATGCTCTATAAATACAGTAAAAACCATAAAAGAATACTTATGGTCAGTATTAATAAACTTGCGACTCAGCTCCTTTCCCCGTGACATCATACATAATGCTACTTGAGCAAGGGCATTCCAAAGGTGTTATCTATAAATGTTGCGCCAGCTGGATAAGAGTTCATCTCTGTCTATTCACCGGGTCACGAAACAGGAAATAGACGGATTATTGCCAGTTATTTCAATAACATTCTCCTTACTCGATTGCTTTATCGGCCAGAATGGTAAACACCGTTTTTTTTGCTCAGAATATTTCAAGGCTGAAGCTCAAGACGAGTACATAGTGGTATAGCGTAGTGTAGTGGCTAGGGTGTTCGACTCCCACACAAAAGGTTCTGGGTTTGAGTGCCAATGTCCACAGCCAATCTCTGTATGCGTCATTGAGCAAGATGACTCACTATGACCTGTATCTGAATATTCTGTAGGTAGCTTTGGATACAAGTGACTTACAGTAATAAATAATGTGCCCAAATTAGTGTACTATCTAAATTGCTAAACTAATGCTTTCTGAGTATAATTTCACCCCAGGCAAATGATGTCATGAGCGGCAGATACAAAAGGGGAGCTATAATTGACAAGGACTAATAACTCAAATGTACCCAGTAACTCCATGCAGAGCTCTGCATCCACCCGTCCGTCCTCCGTCAGGACCCCCAGCACCAGTCCATCCGCCCCATGGCTCTTCATCAGTTGGATGTCCCTCCTCATCACCTCCACCTCCTGCTCCGAGTACAGGAAGTCCCCTCCTCGCGGGCGAATCATGACGTAGATCGGGACTTTGACATTCTGCTTCACCACCTGCAGGAGTCCTGAAGCAGACCCCACCGATAGGAAGAACGTTGTGAAGCCGTTTGACAGGCGGGGGTGGGGGGGGAGTAACCTAATGAGTTTTGTGTTATTATCATTTTCTTACAAATCTTCCCTAGACAGCATAACAATTAATGTTGATGTGAATTGGTTTGGATTTCAGGTTGTGACAGAATATTATGGGATATGTTATCCATGTTCAATGATGAAATATTTGCAGATGCAAAGAGAGAAAGATAGATCATTTTTGATTCATCCTTTTAACACAACAGAATTTTTCAAATAATTTAGATTTTCTACACTTTTTTAAACATAGATAGGAAATATGGGAATATGGTACATCTAAAAGGTACATGTTTTCGCTCCACTGTATTCCTTTAGTTTAAGTATGAATGTCATATCTCTGTGTCTCACCTACACTGGGCGTCAGCCCACCCTCCAGAAGACTGGAGCACAGTTCCAGCCGCCCCGCACCTATTAGGAAAGACAAACGGTTGTACCAGCATTAATCTAATCGCATGACAACAATTGGGGCAGTACTAATTGTACTAATAAGTAGTGTAATGTGATAAGATGTCTGATTTAAATGTTTATTATGAAAAGCATGTTGACAACTGACCCTGTCCATTCATAATTATGTGTCATTACTTTTGCACCAGATGTCACAGTGTGAGAAGAAAAAAACACAGGCCCACACAGTGAGTTCAACCAACCTCCACGTTCAGCGTTGACCGCAGACTCAACAGAATCCACACACACCTCCATCAAGAAGCCTTCCGCCATCCTCCTGTCTGATTTGTGTGTGTGTGTGTGTGATTGCATAGGTGAGAATGAGGGTGTGTGTGTGTGAGGGGGGGGAAATCTCAATTAACATGATATACATAAATGCAATATGCAAAAACTGCAAGGTTAATAATGTTAATAATTGTAAAGTGATATAGAATATGCTTTATACAGACTGTATGCATAAATATGAATTTGATAAGAACAGTAACTATGTAGAAAGATGAAAACCAGAAAAGATCAAGTACAAAGCCAAGATTCCTTATTAATGTATTTAATATTAATAGTTTTAATATTAATCAATTATTTAATACAATGCTTTGGTCTATAGCAAATTGTTTCGATTAAAAGGCAGCCCCCCTGCAGTAGTCTACTGTTGGTCGCCTAGACTTGTCATTGAAGCCATATATAAAAACACTAAAGAAACTAAGAGAAGTTCACACTGAAAATATATCAAATTCAAACAATCAAAAACGGCATAACATCTACGAAAAAATAATTCAATTCATTCCGTATTCGATCGTCAACACGCCCGTGACGTCACGTGTCAATGTGGACGCCTGCCCTGCGTTAGGAAGCATGCTGTCGTAACGCCTTACCTAAGCACTGCCTTGCAGATCTACCTTGCGGGACCGAACCAGTACTAATTCAAAGATGCTTCTCCCTTCGTTGCGGACAGTGTTGTTTTGTGGTTGTAGAAATGTTGGAAAGGGTCTGCAATCTAACAACGTGAGTAACGCTACAGTACGATTAGCTGGTTTAGGAAGCTAAGCTAAAAATATGTATCAAAGGTCAGATGCTGCAGTATCGTTAGCGCGCAAGCGATTGATTCAAGTTGTTCTTTGTTTACCATGCTCCTTCAAGAAGCAAATGCATTTGCCATTGTAGTTAAGTACAAATACATGTCATTTTAACTGTGAGTAAACTATATGAGCTGATAAACGCTAGCTTGTTTAGCTACGTTACCTTAGCAGTTGCACTTAGTGGTTGTCACGTCCTTGAATTGTTTCCTGGAGTGTCCAATTAACTTCCTGATTCATCCAACTAATCACCTCCCTGATTTGTATTCCAGAGGAGTCCACGTTTGCGGCAATGGCTTGTAAAGAGAGGGCAGAGCACCTTCACAGTGGAGGCAGGGGCTTCCACGACCCCGGCTGCGTGCACCGTCCCCAACGCAGCCTCCAATCGTATCGTTGGTCGCTGGTTGCTCGGATGCAGCGGTCTGGTGGTCGGGGCTGTTGTCCTGGGTGGTGTCACAAGGTGAACAATTAACTAATGACATCAGTGAGTCTTTATTTAGCCTTGTATGTATTTATGTATTTTGAATTTATTCATTCATTAATTTAGCAGTGTTTATATGTTTTTGTTTCATTTAACAGATTGACAGAATCTGGACTTTCCATGGTGGACTGGCATCTAGTGAGAGAAATGAAGCCCCCTCAGACACAAGCTGAATGGGAGGCGGAGTTTGCAAAGTACCAGCAGTTTCCCGAGTTTAAAATGTAATTGTCCCTCTTACACAACCATAGGCATTTAGGCTTACGATGACATACTTTTCACCTTTTTCCTTACTTACGTTGGACATGATTTGTGTTATTTTGTGCATTGCATTTTTAGAATGAACCACAACATGACTCTACCGGAGTTCAAGTTCATCTTCTACATGGAGTGGGGCCACCGTATGTGGGGTCGACTGGTTGGCCTGGCCTACATCTTACCCACCGTCTACTTCTGGAGGAAAGGTTACTTCACCCGCTCTATGAAGGGACGCGTGGTCGGACTGTGTGGATTTGTCTTCTTCCAGGTAACCAGTGACCACAGTCTCTCTAGTAAAGTTTGTACGATCAGAGGGTGATCTACAGTAATAATTTAATTTAATTCATTTTAAAACAGAACTTGAAATGGAAGGTGAAAAACAAAATATTGTAACCGTGTAACTTGAAATACTAATTTCAGGCACTTTTATCCAAAGCGACTTACAGTGATGTCATTAATCGGCAGGAACGGGTGAGGCTTCTTGCTCAAGGTTGTCTACAGGTTGACTGTGGATACTGGGGTTTGAACGCATAACCTTTTCGGCTGCGGATCAAACACCCTTAGCACTAGACCATCCTGAGTGTGTGTGTGTGTGTGTGTTCACAGGGCCTCCTGGGCTGGTACATGGTGAAGAGCGGCCTGGAGGAGAAGCCAGAGTCCCATGACGTGCCGCGGGTCAGCCAGTACCGCCTGTCGGCTCACCTGGGTTCAGCTCTGCTGCTGTACTGCGCCAGCCTCTGGACCGGCCTCACACTGACGCTGCCCGTCAACAAGGTACTACTCTGAACCAACACAAGGTAAGAATGATAACAGTGAAGCAATGAGCTCTCTGTCTAGTAGTCCTAACAGGAACAACTCCAGAGGGGTGTTCAATCATAGGTTTATAGTCAGGATACCTTGGCTGTTTAATAGTCAGTGTCTGCTTTGTTAAAGGGACAAACAAAGCTGATGCGATTTAAAATTCAAACTTATTTTAAGTCAGTCTCAAAGGGCTTCAGAGGCCCATATACAAACTACATTTCAAGGCATACCTGATCCTAAACCCTCCAACCAGATAGGAAAGAGGGGATCCATAACCTTGAGAAGGGAGTCATGGATAAGATAAGAAGGTCCGGTAAAGAATCTAGACCAGAATGTGGGATTGGTGTAAACAATTTATGACTTGGAATAGAAACAAGTTAAAAGGACACAGTAATGGGTGTGTCTGAATTTTCTGTGTTTTGGTTTTTCCAATCCATCATCTCATCATGATTGTTTCTATCGATTTTCCTTCAGCTGGCAGACACAGCACGTCTCACACAGTTGAGGAGGTTTGCCAAAGGCACTGGTGGTCTAGTCTTCCTAACCGCTCTGTCTGGTAAGGAATTTATCCCTCTTTCTTCATCACATGCACAAAGCAACCCCTTTCATACGCTTATATTTATCTGTGTAGGCATCAAATATTTGGATGCAAAAACAATTGATATATGTTTTTGAACACTTGTCGCAGGGGCGTTTGTGGCAGGGCTGGATGCCGGGCTGGTGTACAACTCCTTCCCCAAGATGGGGGAGCGATGGATCCCAGACGACCTGCTGGCCTTCTCCCCCACGCTCAGGAACCTCTTCGAGAACCCCACCACTGTACAGTTTGACCACAGAATCCTGGTATGGGGCCGAGCCAATTACTTCATCTTTGATCGAGTAACGTCAGGATCTGGGCGTAACCCTTATTCCTACGCATGTTTCTTAAAGGTTGCTCTGTTTCTGCTCTGCTCCCCAGGCCATCTCATCTTTGACTGCCATCACTGGCCTGTACATGTTTTCAAGAAGGGTGGCGCTGCCCAGGAGGGCAAGGATTGCGATAAGTCTCCTCACAGCGATGGCTTATGGCCAGGTAGCGTGCCTTTCATTATCTAATTCAGATGTAGTGTTCTGTATTAGAGTGAAATAAACACTCACCAGTAACCATTGTCTAACTGTCGTCTCTTTAGGTGGCCCTTGGTATCAGCACACTATTGCTGTACGTTCCAACGCCTCTGGCAGCGACCCACCAGTCTGGTTCAGTGGCCCTCCTCTCATTGGCCATCTGGGTCCTGGCAGAGCTCCGCAAGGTGGCCAAGTAAAATGCATGCCTCTTAAATGGACCACTTGGAAATCTTCTAGCCGCACCATTGGTCCTCTCAGAGTCACAGTGGTGCACGCGATTACAACTCCATCAGTCAAAGACAAAATGGACTCGTTCTTTACCAAGGGAAATCGCGAAAACAATTGCTGAAATTAGATATGGATTTTGAGGTGAAGTTTTCTTTATGTTGCCCCATACCATCACAATTGGTTGTTCAACCGCAAGGTACAATATGGTCTGTTAGGGTGTTTCTTAACTGAAGGAATTGTTTTTGAAAATATATATTTTGGTATTGTCATTTGCATATAAATAGCTGGTAATACAAGCCACCCTTGTGTGACTTAAGTTGTCTTGATTTACTGGGTGTTACAGAGCTTTTATGCAAAAACAATGTGACTTAACCATATTGCTATACAGCGTTAGACCACTATGTGTGTTGATTGAGTTGTTTCCTTGTTGGTGCCTGATGCAAAAGACAGGTTCTCTTACCCGTTGCCTTTCGATCTGCACCAAGATAATTTATCTCACTGAAAGATACAAATCACAACCCAAAACTTTATTAATCAAATAATCTGTTCTGTTTCTAACAAACATTCTAGGATAAGATTAGGAATATAGGGATGAACATAACCTAAACATACACTTGAATCCGACGGTTATGTGTTACATAATCCAATCATCACATTGTATTTCTTAAAATATTCACATACATTTTGATACCATATATTAAAGATAACTGGACCAATTGCAAACACTAGAGGGTATCCCTGGTCTGGTTATGCACTGCTTAGTAGTTTGTCTTTATAAATCAATTTCAAGCAAGTATATTTGGAAGTGGCGAGAGGAAATCCTATGGAAATGTTATACTTTGTATTAAGTTATTTTCTTCAAGCTTTTGATAAATACAGCAATGTAATAAATGAATCATTGCCTTTACTTTTCTTTGTGTCATCCAGAAGTGTGACAGTGTTGTCCGTGTTGAATAAAGGACAGGCCATGATGATTGTTGGTATTAACACTTCAATTCAAACATCAATCTTTGCATAGCAATGGTAGGTTTATTGTCTCTGTACAAAATATACACATCTCAAATATGCAATGCAACCAGTTGAGGCTAGGTAACTAGACACACTCAGAACAACAGATTAGTAGGTTATCATTGCCCCTAGACACAGTACATGCGGGTATATAGACAGGTCGAACCCTAGGTCAGGAATGGAAGTTACTTTGTGACAGGTGCAAGGAGGGATCCAAGCTAGGCTGCCATTTCATTGGACCAAAACATATTTCCAAGAGAAAAATATGCTAAAACAAAATTAAATAATAATTACAAATAGTTGTGTTGTTTTAGGTCCTGATTTGAGCTTCATATTTGAGTTCACCTGACGGGATGAAGTGGTGAGGACATCAATGTTTTTTTACCTTTGATTTATTTCTCTGATAAACAAGGTAGAGTGAGTGGAAAAATATTAGATGATTTTTGAGAACATTATTGCTTGCCACGTAAGTGTCTGGCCATTTAAAAATACCTCACGTTAGTGACTCACTATCCTGTTGAACCTATTGCACATACACTTTCAGAAGCTCAGATAAAGTACGGACAGTTAATAATAACTAGGTATAAAGGATTACTTAAAAAAAGCTATATTCGTCAAAACCCTAACATTGGGGTCAGCAACTTCTACATCACAAAGGGTTGCAGATCGAACAGTTGAATATCTCGGATCGCCGCTTTATCGATAGCTAGCATGTCTCCCTCTCTCTCTCCTAAGGTGGGGTAGTCTCTGCCATTTTCCCATTAGCAATGGCTCTCTATGCATCCTCAGTGTAGAACTGTGACTCTTTGGTGTTGATAGAAAGAGGGAGAATGTGGGAAGAGGGGCACGGAAATTCTAAACAGTACCTTCCCAAACCGCTCTCAGCCATACACACAGTCGACTTGCACGCACATTCACACACACAAAACATATGGCCACACAAACTATTAGTCCTCTATATGAAGGGCTGGAGATGAGTATACAGGGTAGAAGTAGTATTTATCCTCTGGAATACATGGGAATGATAACCGATGAC
>OOFG01063485.1:0-14056 GCA_900323295.1 Molva molva | reverse complement strand
AACAACATCCCGGTGCGAGATGTGACGTGGTCGCCGGGCAGCGTCCCGGGCGAGGGTCACCGGCGGGGCGCCCTGATAGTGTATCAGAGGAGCCGGCTTTCGGCCCGGCTCAAAGGTGTCTGCCGAGCTACTGTGTCAGCCGGCCTTTGCTCCACAGCGGAGTTGGCCTTCTGTGTGTGTACGTGTGTGTGTGTGTGTGCGAGAGAGAAAGTGTGTGTGTACGTGTCGGTTCGCGTGCTTATGTTGGTGTTTACAGTTGTGTTGCCATCACAACAGTTTTTGTGACCGACCCTTATCTTGTTATTAGGAATTATTATTACCACTTTGTTACCATAGTGACATTACACACCTTCCTCACGCTTTCCACTTGGTATTTCTCCCATATGTAATATTTCTCATTCCTCCCTCTCTCTCTCTCTCTGTCTCTGTCTCTCTCTCTCTCTCTCTCTCTCTCTCTCTCTCTCTCTCTCTCTCTCTCTCTCTCTCTCTCTCTCTCTCTCTCTCTCTCTCTCTCTCTCTCTCTCTCTCTCTCTCTCTCTCTCTTATTCTCTTATTAAACAGCGCTGTTTGATGAGGCTGTTCCTTTATCTCCACACTTTTTGATCCTGTCTCTTCTGCCTTTGACTGGCATTGCCCCGGGTTTCATTCAAAGGCAGAATTCAATTAGAAAAGAAACCCCCTGCTGATCCATACAAACACACACAAACATGCACAGAGACACACACATGCACATGCACAGATGAAGATGAAGATAGACATGACAGTGTAGCATCCTGAGTAAAGGGAGCTAATTAGTGTTTTGTTCCAGAGGTACACCGCTCTGACATCAGCCATGACCTCTACATGACACCCCTCCCCCCAACCCCATCCACGACTGCCATACATCAACCCTATTCCTGTTCAAACAGGTTTGGTGCTTTCACAGGCTGATGTTGTGGTTTTGTCACATTGACGCTCCTTCTGTGTGGTTCTGAGAAGTTAGCATATAGCAAATGTTAGTTGGCCTAACTGTGTTTGTTAGCCTACCTCGTCTAGCTTGTGTTAGCTTAGCTTAGATTTTCTGTAGCTTGTGCTAGTTAGCCTATGATTGTGTTTGCTAGACTAGCTTGTGTTAGTTAGCCTGTGCTTTGGTTAGTTAGCCTGTGCTTTTTTGGGCTAGCCTGTGTTTGTTTAGTTGGACTGTGTTAATTAACACAAAAAACAAAGTCTGGGTGAGGGTATGTTATGAAGTCAAATTTATACAAAAAGTTAATAGCCTCGGAAGCTAATTACCAGCTAAGCTAGTAGCTGATCCTTGCTAGGTAAGATGCATGAGTTACCACCTTGGTCAAACAAATAGCCGGCCTCTCAGTTACAAGTGCTGGCTTATCATTGACCGGATGAGTAACTGGCATCGGCAAGGATATAGCCTCCGCCACCTTCTCAGTAATCTTGATTTTGACTCCTGCACTATAGTGCATGCCTTCAGTCAGGGAGGTAACCATGGTGCATACCAATAACTAATTTGTCCAAGTGTCCAATTGAGTCGCCCACTTCACTTCAACCACGCCTCTACATCAAAATCATGTTAAAACCAAACGCAACAAAAATAGAAACGTAATGATATTAAATAAAATTGCACTTGATTTTATTTAACACAATGAGTGATAAAAAACAATTGCAATTTTATTTGTTACATTTGTGAACATATCTTTTTTGTTTACAATTCAGAAAAATGCATTTGATAAAAAAAAAATTTATCACCATAAACATTTCCACAACTAAGCCTACAATTTTGTTCTCTACGCGTCAATACTACAATCATTCTGACTCCATAGTATGTTCTCTTATTTCCAATAAAGGGGTCAATGCTCTAATGATACCTCGGTTATGTCCCCATTGGATGACGCTCGATAAAGTGGGAGGGAAACTGGTTGTAAGGGAGTCAGGCAAGGCATGTGATTGGTGGACATAACAAGGTTATGTCAATTATGTTGATAGATTGCCTTTCGATTTTGGACCAGTGGGGAAAAACAGCCCTGAGAGAGAGCCAATCACACGATTCACAGGGCCAGCGTGAAACCCCCTTACCCTTAACCTGTGTTTGTGTGTGAACATGTGTGTGTATGTGTGTGTGTGTGTGTGTGTGTGTGTGTGTGTGTGTGTGAACGTATGCGTGTGTTTATTTATTTGTGCATCTTTGCGACTACTAAGGCCCTTATCACACCTGGCATTGACATGCGTCTTGGCTGGACATCTCTTAGTACGTCAGTTCACACCTGGCATTATGATACGTCTCCACACGTGTCTCGAGTGACAACTTTTGATCGGATCTCACTTCCCTGCTCTGTATGCAAATATACACGCACATCAGTTGTCGTTTTTGTTGTCGTTTTTAACCGGCGGGAGGCAGCAATGCAGTGCCTAGTCGGTCAAAAATGTAAAGAAGAAGAAGAAGAAATCAAAACAATACAGACTGAGTCTATTCCTTGGCAAACCAAATCGCCACGGTGTGATGATTTCAATTTTCTTTAATATCGTTGTGTTGGTGCGCAAATGAGTATGTATTTCTGCTTACGAAGAGGACGTCAGTTGAGTAGGCGATCCTTCAACGTGGCCCAGGACACATTTGCATACACACTGCTGAAAGAATGTGGCCGTATTATTTAAGGAGGTGGCCACATTCAGACCACATCCCATTGTGACCTGAGTGATCGGATCTCCATGTGTCCTTAATGGGTCTTGGATGCATGGATGCTTGGATTGGTCTAAGAGTTGCAGGCAAACATGCAAACATATCACGACACAATGACACATATGCACGCAACAACCACACATTTACCCCCGGATATACACATTCTCACAGATCCCCCCCCCACCCCACAAACACACACACACATCCACCACCCAGTGTGCATCATTTATTGCTTTAATGAATTGTTGCGGCTAGTGCGTTTGGCTAATGGCCGGTAAATCATTAGGGCCTATATGGACTTGGATGCCCGATTTAAGCTGAAGTTACAAGGACCTAAAACTCTCTATTGGCTCCTCATTAAGGACAAGCAGAAGCCCAACAGGGGTCCATATGCATGTCCATGCGTACAGAGCTTTGATATGCATGGACCGATTTGATTCCCTCGCATTAGACACTTTTCTTTATTATTTTACTACTATTTTACTATTTTACTTACCTACCTAAGGACTACAGGCGGAAAATAGCATTTTGCTAAAACGTTTTACATTACAGCTTATCCTTGTTTTATATAAGGTTCACATATTTAGTAAATTGTCCCTGTTCAAATTAAAGGGATAATATTATGCCACCAGGTGTAAGTGTTATTAGCCATTACAAGCCGTTTAAAAATCGGCCTTTTCCTGTGTTTTCATAAGTTTGCCTTAGTGACGTCATAAGTGGGAGTGTCCACCTAGATGTATGATGGATAGATAAGCAACATTTGCTACAGTCCACTGGGTAGACTGGTAGACTGATCTATCCAGCATACATCTAGGTAGACACTCCCACTTGTGATGTCACTAAGGCGCAGGGAAGGGCAGATTTTCAAACGGCTTGTAATGGCTAATCACACTCACAGCTGGGGGCATAATATCACCCCTTTAAATACGTTGCAATGCTCCATGAGTTGAAAAAAGATATAGAGGCCGAGAAGTTATAATGATGGACTTTTGACTACTAAACACAAACACATTCCGGAGATATGAACATATTGAATGATAGTGGATTGAACCTAAGATGAGAAACTTTTGAGAAACAACTTTCCATTCCGACACTGAGTGTTCTGATGCGTATCGATATTTCCTGGTTTGGCCTGCCTGCAGTGTTTCTTTTGTTAATGGCCGTCCAACCCAGCATGGAGTTTGTACTTCTGAGAGGCCAGGGTAGATTTGGGACACAGTCAACCACTTTGCAACCACTGTGGAGTGTGCTGACATCCACATGCACACACATACACAAACACACACACATGCTGTTATGTGATTTCCTAGTACACCAAACCTCAACTATTAACTCATCCCACCATTCCGAATGTTGATACTGGAATATTTCCAGCACTATCGTTATTTTTCCTATCCCCAGGGATTGGGAATCTCCTTGGTTAAAATGATTTTTCAGATTCCATTCCGTTCTTTATTTTTTTTTACATTCCATCCTCTCACATTTCTAAATGAAAAAACCAGCAGGGAGAAACGACCAGAGAGCAGAACAGAACAAAGGGCGATGTTTACGGTACTAATGTCATAACGGCCCCCCCCCCTGATTGATCAACCAAACATCTTCAACCTCCATCCCACCCATAATGATGATTAATTATACCAGAGGAGAGTGAGTCCTAGGCCGTGGAGACACGGGACGAGAGGCCTGGCTCTTTGTTGGCCTGCCATCGATGTCAGATGTGGACAGTCACTGTAAGCACAAGGAACCTCAAGCATGATGCAGAATTCCTGTTTCCCTACAAAACCACAGCTCAACAAAAAAAAAATGAATCCATTCACAAATCGCGTTGCAGCGGGCTGCCGGACCGCAGATCGTCTCCAGGAAATACTGAGACCGTTTAACAGTTAGGCTTGTTATGGGTTAGGGCTAGAAAAAAAACAGAGCCATTTCGTCAAATTGGAAGCAGTTGAGGGGGAGCCCGGAGAGTGATTCTGGGAAGGCGCCGGAACATGGGTCAGTTTCAGACCCAGGCCGGCCAAGCTTTCATCACACGTCAGAAACAAAAACTAGGCCAGAGCCTCCTTTTACACGTTTTGACAAATGATTTCTTGATCTGTGCCAGAACAGCATAACTGAAATCCTTTCTGTACTTTGTCTGTCGATGCTTCAACCTCAGACCTTCCAGTCAGGGGGCGCTAATGGAGCTGTTGCATAATAGGGATCAATTATCCTAGGGTTGGAATTGGATTCAAAGCCTCTTTGCTTTTCCATATTTGGCAGATGTTATGCACCAAATGTAGCTTTTTATTTGGATAATACATTATTGGATCACTCCTATGAGCCCATATAATTCCCCCAACGTACCTTAAGAGCCCTCTGTCACTCATCACTAACTCTCTAACCCTGGGGCCCCCAATGCCATCTGTGGAGCTACTTTAGGCCCCAGGACCCACCAAATATTCTTTTTACATTGTTATGTCAAAAAAATGTGGCAATAAACATTTCTGTGTGTATATTGTTCATCAATATTTTCCATCTCCCTGTCTTTAAAACAAATGATCAAATAACCAAAAAAGACAGTATGTTTATTTTTTAAGTTTTTTTTGTCAGTACAAATATTGTTAGTGGCCATCCCCCAGCGAAAACATTTATGGGCTCCATGTTGCAAGCTGGTGCGCCATGTTGCCATGCAGGATATCTTTTTGAGTGTGTGTGTGGTTATGACTGGTTTAACCTGTTGCACATTGATTGCTCAATGTGCAACAGGTGTGCAGCCTCACCCAGCCCCAGAGTCCAATCAGTCTGACTCGGCCAGGTGAGGCTGCTTAAACCAGCCATCAACCACACACACTCCACACCAGGCTTCAAGTTCTGCGCTTTTGGACGAACCACAGTGGGGGTGTCCAATCACCTGCCAAGTATTTTCGAAAGTGCATGCCCTTATCCAATCAGTTCCCAAGGACTGATTGGACCGTCTGGCGCGTCAGCTTAACGATGTGACACCCACCTATCAGAACTGCAGATCTTGACACGTCTCTCTCTCTCTCTCTGTGACGCCCATGCCGTCCAGCAGACATGACGCTGTGCGAGGAGACCATCTTCCAGTCGCTGGCGTCCCTGCAGCTGTCGGCCGTCCCGGTGGACCGACTGATGGAGAGTCTTCCGGGCCGGCGTGTGGATCGCAAGGGCCTGGAGAGACTGAAGAAGGCCTGTGACCCCCAGCAGCAGATCCTCCAGCTGCTGCGCCTGTGGAGGGAGAGGAACCGAGACAAGGACAAGCTGTACGGCATCATACAAGGTCAGCCATCTTGGAACGGAGGGGTTGTTGACATGCTGGTTTAGGAGGCTTCTACAAGCGTGCCCAGGTTAAAACGCGTGTTTTCTTTTCGCTCTGCGTTTATTTTATTTGTATTAATGTTGGAAACGAGCAGACCAACTCATTTAGAGAAGGCTGGTAAATAAAAACGAAAAGACTCAAATGAAAACACTTGAATGCAGTTGAATCACCTCAGCTTTATTTGATCTATTTTATAAAAGTAATGTGACCCAACTCCTTACATTCATGGCCCGTCACCTACTGGTGTCCATTTTAACGAACTAATGAACTTAATGAACTAAACATAAAAAAAAAGGATCTTTCCCTCAAGACGTCTTGTTACTCCACCATTAGCATCAGCATACGATCAATCACTAATAACCAGCACAAGGTGTTGTGTGTAAACATGAGCACACGGACCCAGCCTGACCCCCCCCCGTCCCTCTGCCCCTCTCCCCCAGGCGTGAACCTCTGCGAGAGGAAGGTGTCGCGCTGCAGCGGCCTGAGGAACGTGAGCCTGGAACACCTGAAGCTGCTCTCCGACAGCCTGCCCGGGGCCCGGGTTCCTCCGGAGGAGGTGCAGGCCCTGACCGCGTCCTGCCCCCCGGGCCAGCACGTCCTGCAGCTCCTGCACCTGTGGAAGAGGGCCAACCAGGGCCAGGACCTGGCCAAGGCCCTGAACCACAGCCAGAGGGCGCTGCGGGGCAAGGGGGCGCCGCGGGCGCTGCTCCGCGCCGTGAAGAAGGTGGGCCGCGTGCTGGGCACCACCACCGTGCACAAGATCTACGAGAAGATGTTTGCCGGCGTGCCGAAGGACGACTCGTGCTTCAAGACGCACAAGCCGCTCAATGAGTAGGGGGGCGGGGCGTGGGGGGAGTGTAGGGTCAGAGAGAGGCAGACTAAGTAACTATTTGGGAAAAGAAAATACACTAATGCCCCCATTTGGTTGTTTTGAAACCAAAGGCGCACATACACTTTGACACATCGGTGCAAACCGTACCTATGTGCACGGCGACGCACACACAAACACAGACACACACACAAACACTCACATACATGTGCGCTCCTTGACAGTAGTCGGTTCAATAAGAGTAAAAGAATCCACAGACTTGTTTTAAATGAATTGTATCCTCTTAAAACAGGGAGAAGCTTCACTATGTTGAAGGTGGGGTTTGTCTAAAACCTGACAAAGGAGGTGAGGATGAAAGGGTGGGGATTTATATTCCTTTTATTGTGAATAGGAATTTATTGAACTCTAACAGGAAATGAACATTAATGAGCCAACCCCTACCAAAATGTACAGCCCACGCCTGACCGCCAACCCCCGCGGCCGCCATTTTCCAGCGATACGCGGGGACACGTGTCACGTGCCGGGCGAATTCGTCTTTCTCCATTGATTTACATCAAACGGGTTAGGGGTGGCCTGACCTTTTTGTTTTCCCGCGAATTATAGCGCCCCCCTGTGACCGTAGTGGTGCCAAACGTTTTGGGCACCTACTTCCACGGGGGTAGGCCTACTATATTTGTGCCAAATATGAAAACGTTTTAACCAATCAGGGGCTGAGCTTTCGCCGTTACCATTTCAGAATAATTACAATAAGAATCCCTACAAAAAAAATAGGTATCCACAGTTTCCCTTTGTGAATACCTAATGAGTGACTATTTAAGATGTACATATTGCGCTATTTTATGGTTGAAGGTCAGACAAATATTGTGCTGTTTTCTCACCCTTTGAGAGGAAGGATTTGGTTTCACAATGAAATGTTTTTGTTTTGTTTTAGCCATTCTTTTTTGGATTGATAAGTTTGTACTGGACTGCTGACAAGCTCATCATAAAGATTTTCTGTTTTTGAAAGAAATGTCAGCTTTTAATGAATGTACAAAGGAGTGCAATGGTTTTCTATTTAAAAAAATGATAATTTTACTTTATTGAATTTGTCAAATCTGTTCTTTTTATAAGGATTGAAAATACTGGATTTAAATGCTGAAAGTTCATAAAGTTATATTTGTGTTATTTTGTTGTATTCCTTTTCCATAATTAACCATATGGTTCTTTGTTGTATATATGCTTGACTGTTTGCTTTTCTAAGCTTTTGTACCTTTGTGAATATTCAGATGGTCATATTAAAACACATTGTCAGTAAATGATCAGAGTTCTATGAAAACCTTTTGAGCAGCTACATACTCCTATACACACCATGTATGAAGACCAGTAAACAGCACATTAAAATGCCTATTTGACCTCTATTCGTGTGAAAGGCATCATGATGCATGAAATAAGACCTAGACTCACATCTAATAAGGGAAACCTTCTCTGCCATAGATATTAGGCCACAATATGAACCCATCCTTAATTAGGCCTAAATATGAGCCCATCCTTTACCCATGACCTGAACCTTATTTGACCTGATGTATTTGTATTATTATTATTATTAATAATATATACAGGTGTAGGGTGGTCATGGACAAAAATACCATAACCGTTTCAGGCCATCAACCAATATTGGTTGAATTATATGGAAAATATATGGTCAATGTCTCCCTCATGTGGCAAAGACACCTTTTGCGGAGCAGCTATTAAAATAAAACAATAAAAAATATAATAGGTGTATTTATTTGTTTTGGTATTTTTAGTTACTTCTTATGATTTGTATGTAAAAAAACAATCCGTAATCACTTGTTTCTGAGATAGCGTAACGTACTAGGGCCTACAGTAGTAGTAGGCCCTAGTACATATCAGCTTCTCCACTTTATTGTGACAGGTTAGTTAGCATTTACACAATAGATTTCCCAGGATCAGTTCATTCGAAGAAACACATTCACTCACGGTTTGATTGCAACGTAAAATATAATTTCAGTACATCCTACCTAATGCTGATTTAGCGTTTGTTTGCATTTGCTTTAATCCAAAGGTTAATTGTTAGACGCAATTTCGTTTATTTCGAAATTGCCCCACCTTGTGTACACCTGTACATATTGCAGGTGAATTTCGCTTGTCACATGAAGACGTCATGTCTCTTTATAATTAGAGATGTGTAGAAAAACCAGGAAGGTGACAGCCATCGGGACATTTTGATGACCAATTTCAATTTGTTTCGTGTTTTACAGCAATTAAACAAATATATTCTCGTTTCAATCGACGGTCTCGTTTTATATTTGCATCCGTTGTTGGATTTTGATTTTAATTTAGTGTTTTTGTACGCAGAAATCTTTTTTGTTATGGACTTAACCGCACACACAAACAGTGAGTAAACAATGCAATATAAATGCATCGTGTTTGCAATGTCTTGTGCGTCTTCCCGTAATGGCTTATTTTAATTGGGAAACAAGCCATAACAGCAATCCTCAAATCATTGGTTTTCACATTCAAAATAAAGAAAAAACAAAACAATAATCTAAACATTTGACACTTGCCATTACATGGTTTGTTTTATCTCTTCATGGCTGTGATTACCCTAAATAATTCTAAACATACTGCTAATTAAAAATCACTTATCTTAACTAAAGACAGACGTGGTTTATAGCAAACACTCATTAGAACTGCCATGGAGGTGTAATGTAAAAAATTGTATGGGTGAACTAAATTAAAAGAGAATGAAAAGAATGATTGTGAAAAATGTTGAATTCCAGGAGGTGGTGATGACATGATTCTTCCATTGGCACTTACTACAAAGTACCAAGGTCAGCCTAGGATTTATGCTGCTTGCGTCCCCACAAATATCAGTAGATATTGTTTAGATGGTTAGAGGTTCACTGGAAAATATGTGTGTGTTTAAGACAAAATAAATTGATTACAAGTTTTCTTTTGCGATTCCCCAATATTTAGCATCTTTGAAATCATTTTTTGTACTAAGACATTGGAATTAAAAAGAGCATAAAAAATACATATTTTTAACAATACAATCTGTATTTCCTTCCCAAAGAAATATCTTAGCACCTCCGAAGATACTCAGGTGTGGCATCGGTCGGGTCTTTCCGCATGCAGATTGGAAGACTGTCGTCACAGGTCTGCCCCTAGGCGATGTATTTCATCCAGGACAAAGTCCATGTCCGCGGTGCCGACCCAAGGACTGATGATTATCATTCTGAAGAAGTTGGCCTTGTCTCCATGAGACTGGTAGCCCACCATCATGCTGCCCTGCTTCATCATGCGTTCCTTGACCTTCGGGGCCACCTTGAGGAAGAGCAGACGGAGACCGTAGGACTTGTACCTCAGAATGCATCATGGGAATTTTTTGTTGCCAACACTCAGAGAGTTGTACTAATGTAAAATCCTCAAACAACGTAATTATACCATAACCGCAGGCTAACCAAAACTTTGTTTTGTCACGTCTCTCGCATGAGAAATGGTGTAGCCGTTTCAAACACAAAAATGTCTCCCCATAATGACAAATGATTTCACGATTAGTAACTAAACCATAAAACCTTCCAATGCTCCTATGCTCCCAAAATGGCAGCAGTCATTGCGAAGGGATGTTTCAATGTACAAGCCCAATACATATGATGAAGATCAGTAGCTTCTCTGCATTCCTCCTACCAGAGAGGGTATACCATCATGACTAACACTAAACACCGCTCTGGCTGTAATCCAATAGTCCAATACACCTACTTGGCAAAATCCCTTTGCCAAGTAGGTGTAAGTGTAAGTGTTAATGTAAGTGCGTGTGCGTGTGCGTGTGCGTGTGCGTGTGCGTGTGCGTCTAAAATAAATGTAATTAAATCCCAGTTACTCCTCAACATTTTTGTAATGTAATACTCACGGCTTGAACCTTTTGCCAGAACTCGGGGGTATCTGGAATTTTCCTCAGACTTGGTGGAATATACCAAAAGCAAACATTTGCATATTCAGGCTGAAGGAGACAAAATTGCAACTCATTAACAGATTGTAATATGAAAATGTTGAATGAATAAAAACAACATGTTTACCTCCATCAAGAGACGAAAGCCATCCCTCTTTTTAATTTCCTCTGTGAGATATCTGGTAGAAAGTTGAAATAAGGAATATATAAAAACAAGGATTCACTTCTCTCCGTCCTAATTAGTGAGATTACAAAAAAAGTATCCTAGATTTTCCAGCTGAAAACAAAAGGAGGGACTGGACTATAATGATAGGCTATGTGTCACTGATATGGTTAGCCTAATGCTTTAATTGTACATTCTTAAATAAAGTAAGTAAGTTACTTTATTTAAGAATGTAAGTCAGTAAGTAAGTATTCCACATTAAACCGTCGTCGAAAATCATGCATCATAGGTTGGGTTGAAGGGTTTGACTAACAAGGTTTTACAATGCTGGGCATTGTCACGGTAAGTAACCTATTCTATTGACCCATCGACATTGCTCATAGTTCAAACATAAAGGTCATCTGGGGGCCACTTAAGGCCAAGCAGAATAGCAATACTGCCATGACCAGGAAACACTGCACCCAGAGCTCTAAATAGACTTAAACTGTCTAACACACTTCTGAACTAGTCCCAAGCAAAGTTCAAAATAGCAACCATGCTGTACCACAGCAGAGTGAGAGTAAAAGCCACTGCCTAATTCATTCCTCCAGTCTACACAACTTAAAGGAAAACCAAACCGTATAACGAGCTATTTGACAGGAAAAGGGATGTAGTGGGTAACATGGTAGTGCTATGGATGGACCCTTGTCCAAACCTCGACTCAAATGCAACATGTTTCAAAAACATAGGATAAGTCTGCATGTGTGCATAACTGGATGTCATTCAAAAATGGCATGCGTGTCTCAAGAGCTTTATGGTGTAAATATGGTATGACAAGCATGTAGTTGTAGGGCCAGATTGTGCACAGTTCTTGAAAGAAAAACGATTGAACCTTTCTTTGTCCAGGTAGAGAACACATTAAGATTTACAATTGAGAGATTTACACATTGAGAATTGGCACCCTTGCCAATTCTTTGGCACGGGTGGCCTGGCCTGAATCACGTGCACTACCAGGTGTGATACTCCTGCCAGGATTGTTACACTCACTTGCTTGTCCAATCATGAAGGTATGATGAGTAATGTATTGGTTGTTTCTGAAAACACCTTTTTTGACACATTGGCTAATCCAGTAGCACAGTGCTCCAGGTTACCAACTTCAAATGGTCGGTAATCGGTCTCACAGGGCCATCGCCCAGAGTTGCTCAACGGATGAGCGGGCTCCGACTACATCAACCCCTCATCAGAGATCAAGATCATATGTAATTATAATAATAAAGGCACACACTGGAAGCTACATAGAATGTCATCAACAGTGGTCATCCAGTCGGCTACGGATGAATGTGAACTAAGGGAACAAGGGCTCATTTTGTTCCATCCTACTAACTTAGCCATTTCGAGGGCTCTGTCCACCCTGTGCTCCAGCTCTCTGGTTCCCAGGGCCTTCCACATGAGCCAGAACCTGAAGACGTCTGCTTTGCGACCACACTGGATGCTCTTGTCACCGGTATCATAACTTATGTCGTAGAACTTGTCCTTCTGGAAGAGATACGAGGCGCTGGCTGAGTGACAGCGTTGCAGAAGGCCCTGGGGGAAGCCAAAAGAGACAAGACGAGATGAATGATGAAAGGGTGTGAGACGAGACACATTGTTCCTGAATATTCAGACGTTTGTCTTCCAACTTAGATTTACAAAATACAGATCCAGATGTTATTCAAACCTCAAAAAAATGACTCACTTTGTCAAAGTGTGCAACAGTGGAGCATTTCTAAGACTGATAGAGCAAACCTTAAGGTTAATAACCCTTAATGTTGACCTTAACATTTGAAGGGCATTGTATCAACAGAATTACACACACACCTGCAGTGTACAGTAAACACAGTTTGTGTCAGGACCCGTTTAGTCTCGTACCAATGGGCCATGGCCAAGGTGTTGGCACATACACGGTTTATAGCCTGGTTCTGACCAGGGAGTTGAACTGACATTTTCTAAAGTTACTAAAGGACAGGGTATGATTAGCTTTGTGCTTTAACCCCGTTCCCAGGTGTCCCATCTCATGAGGGAGAACTCCTGGAGGCAGATGTTTTGATTGGGCAGATAGTGAGAGGGGGATGGACCTACGAGGGAGGGATGTCCTCAAATATTTGTTGGTTGTATTTGTTGGTGTTGTTGTTCTTCTTCTCCTAATTATATCTGAACTAGAAAGTTTTGTAAGAATAAAACAAGCCCATACATCCAGGGAATTATCCTCTATAAATAGTTGAATTGTGTTCCACTTCTTACCGTTTTGTCCCTGACCAAGAAAGCACTGCACTGCTGGCCCGCCATCAGCATCTTGTGGGGGTTCCAGGCCACAGAGTTGGCCCTGCAGTGGACCCACCGCCCAGGGGGAAACGTGAACGGTGAATACATTTACAGCATTTAGCAGACGCTTTTATCCAAAGCGACTTACAATGGTTCATACAAACATTCACACACACTTCATTGTGTTTACTCAACACAACTAGGATGATATTTGGGGCACTTCATTTTACACTTAGTGTACGTGACAACACAGAACACCAGAGTCGTTTGACTTTCAGGCAACTGATATGGAATGCTGTGATGATAATACTAGTGTAATTACCTGGAGTAACCTGAATGTCCCTCCGACCATTAATAAAGTGTTCTTATCTATCTCATGTTGTTACAATTTGGCTTATTCCAACACTTGTCTTTTCCGAACATAGATACACTTTGCCAAATGTTTTGTTGAATCTAAATGCCCGTTTTTTCTTAAAGCCTCACCTGTGGATGCCCTTCAGCAGGTGTTTGTGTTTGCTAGACACCAGGGCTGCTCCACCCCAGCAGGCCTGGGGAACGGGACAAACACCAGAGCAATATATGTTATGGAAATAAATACGTCAAGTCAATGTGGTACTTTGAACCGTCAAAAGCACAACAATACAACTGGATTTTACAGTACTTATACCCCATTGGATTGCATGACAACCCAACTCCAGCTCCGCTAGACAATTGAGTACACAACGGATGGAAAGTTAACTCACATCCACATGCAGCCACATGTTGTGTTGTTCACAGATGTCTGCTAGTTCCTCTAATGGGTCGAAGGATCCCAATACTGTCGTTCCGGATGTTGCACTGACCAT
>OOFG01063484.1:0-13957 GCA_900323295.1 Molva molva | reverse complement strand
CAACACTAACACATAAAGAGCTGACATTGTGGCAAGTTATGTGAGGGGCCAGCCGCTTCCACCGCCTGCATGCACACGCCTCAGCGCCGCGTCCACCTGGGAAACAACACTAACACGTTATGGGAGGGGCCACACGCCTCAGCGCCGCGTCCACCTGGGAAACAACACTAACACGTTATGGGAGGGGCCACACGCCTCAGCGCCGCGTCCACCTGGGAAACAACACTAACACGTTATGGGAGGGGCCACACGCCTCAGCGCCGCGTCCACCTGGGAAACAACACTAACACGTTATGGGAGGGGCCACACGCCTCAGCGCCGCGTCCACCTGGGAAACAACACTAACACGTTATGGGAGGGGCCAGCCGCTTCCACCGCCTGCATGCACACGCCTCAGCGCCGCGTCCACACTGATTCTTAGGTATTTTTACACATCCTACTCCTCTGCTTTGGCCTGCCATACACAGTTATTGCATTTTTGGCGTATTGTGTGTGTATATCTGGTCAGTGTGTGTGTGTGTGAGACAGTGTGTGTATGTGAGTTTGAAAGAAATGGATGGACAATAGAGAGAGACTGACCCTGAATGTTGAGTGTGTGTCCATGCCATGGTGTGATTAGTAAAGTGTGTGTGTGTGTGTGAGGGATGGACCAGAGTACAATAGGGAATCTCTTAGGATTCCCCGACATAGCACCACACTTCCCTTGATTTATAGGAAAGATTGATAATACGATTTATTTAGCTATATGGTGAATGCAAATTACATGAGACAGTAAAGAAGGTCCACTGATGTTCCATGTCTGGATGTTATGTCGGTTGGTGCCACAGCGATGCTGGAACACAGTGCCGTGGATAAGCACAGCACACCTTTGCACACCAGAACCTTTCATTACGGGGACCCTGAACTTTCAAAACCATACCGTGACCAATATTTAGAACTAACCCTGATGCTTTATGACGTCCTGAAAAGTCAAGAAAACAAAAGATTTTCGACTTTTCAATTTGGTAAAGCATTCCATTCAGGCATAAGGACGTAGTTAGGATGAAGGGAAGGTTGTGTTTTATTTGGGATTGTGAGGGATTATTCTATAAAAATGTTTTACTGCTACCTTGAACAGATGTTTTTTTCACCTTGAAAATATACCATTAGAAATATTTGTTACAAGATAGTACATAATTACACACATTACACAAATGAAGTTAATAGGTTAAACTTATTTAAACTAAAGTTGCCAGTAAGATCTATCTCATCTCCTAGCAGCTGGTTATATAATCAGCTGCCAGTAGATGAGAGACATTTTACTGGCAAGTGTGTGATATTTTCAGCTTTTCTATTATTTTATCAAATTGTGTGTTGATTGATGTATTGATTTCCACACATGCTGAAAACTATTCAGTTGTCAGTGCTTGCATAAGTCTTAACGTTGTTGTAGTCTAGGCTTGACAGCAACAGACAAATGTTAGATTTTTTTATCCAGATATAAAAAAAAAAAAGGTTTTTCAAAATATTCTGCTCTAGCAAGGAGTTTTGTATAATATGTTGTGGTCTATAGATGATTTTTCTAGCCAATTAGGCTGTTGTATCAGTTAATTAGTGAGTACCTGAATAACATTCTTAACACTCTGATCTCTTCCCCAGGGCTTTGCTGGTAGCCCTCATTATGGCGATCACTTGAGTGACAGTCGATTAGCGCCCCATGAAGGATCGTCCCCGACACCTTTCATGACCTCAAGCACAACGGGTAAGGAGATCATTCTTGTCACTTCGCCCCTCAAATGCCCTGTAGCTGTGGAAATACATTTAAAAATACACCTGCCTAATCACAATGCACATGATGTATCTGGAGGTAGCATTTCACAAAGCAGGCTACTGCCAATATTTTCATCAACCACTGCCTCTTTTTCCTCGCATAACCCTTATCCTTTCAACTTCCTTTCTTCCCTCCTATGATGGGGTCTTTAGAATTCAATTTCAAAGTCTTCTAGGCGTCAGTAATGGTGTAAGCAACATCGTTTGGCAGATGATTAATTAGTATTTTCTTCAGCTGTGCAATTTTTGTTGAATTAATTTCATATTTTAATTTAATGTTTGATTTGATCACCTTGACATTAGATTTGTGTATATTTAGCACAATTTAAATGTATTTTACGTCACATAACAATTTATGTGCTGTTGCTTTTAGTCTCATTATGGTCTTTGGTGGCTGGTTACCATTTATGTGTGGCCACTTCTTTCTTTCATCCTCAGTGGATGGTACACAATTGTGTGTTTTTTTTATTACATTTTATGCGTTTGATTTCTATGTTTTATGCTGCATATGTGGGAAATATGTTATGTTGGTCTGTGTTTTATTGCAGTTTTTGTTGTCCTTTCCTTCTTTGTGATTCACCAATTAGATGGTTTGCCTCAACCTCAGAATTGCTTTATGAGTAATTTATTAGAATAGTGTGGGTTAAGGGTCACCACTGAAGAATAGGATTTAACATAAGTGCTAATGGTGATATCTCCTGGGGCCGGCTTCAATGTCAGGACAGACAGGCAGTGGGTCTGAGCCTGAAGGCTCCCCCTTGATCTCCAATGGTCTTACTTATCCACACTTCATCCACATCATGCTGCCCTTTGCAATGGGGACTGGCAGGTGTCTGCAAAATGATCTATGCTAATAGCGCACTATAATGCAATCTCCCTTGCTGACAGCCATGTCAACCTCTCTGAATTAACCACTTACATGTTTGTAAGAGGGAGAGCAATTGATGAATGGTCTTCATTCATTTTGTTAATCTACAGCCTGCAAATCAGAGTTTGATGTTTTACAGATATATGTTTTGGTAAGATTCATAGGTTTGATCTAAGTCCTGTCCCTCAGTCAGTGTTGGTTCTCACTGGTTTATCCAACAAAACAAAGGCAATTTAGTCTATCAATAAAGAGTTGCCTTTTTACCGCAGGTGATTCATTGCAATGCTAAAATAAAATGCTCTGAATCGTATCAGAAATGTACCTTTCTGATACGATAAAGCATTCGATTCAGCAATAACGATGTATTCAGAATGAAGGGGAGGTTTTCATTTATTTGTATTTTGGGATATTTAATTATTTTGCAGCTTAGACATGTTCCCAATGTCCTTGATCAGGGAAACTGAGAGCATGCTGATACTGATTTGCAGGTTTGTAGCCATGACGTTTTTTGGGAATCAAATAAATGATCTGAAGAATACAGCTTTTGTCCAAGGGGTTGTCCAATTGGTTTCAAGGACATATGATAAGCACTACAGGCAATGTTACAAAGCTCTCAGGTCACAGCTTAGAACTCCTTCTCCAGCATTTGACAAACCCCCAGTGAGTTCATTATTAAGTAATGCATAAGTATCAACACCAGGACAAAAGGGGTCAACTTTTACTTATTAAATCAACGTTGGTGTAACTTGATACAATAATAATAATAATAATGCATGTCAATAAAACAATGACTTGTTACTTGCTTCTTTTCTATGAAAGTAATCTGTTTTTGACAAATGAAATTCCACGTTGATGTAAATGATGATAGTGTTATCATAGTATTTTCCATATTTTTAATATGTTAGTCGGAAAATGTACCATCTCCAAGATGCACTTCTAGTCCTTTGCACGAGAAAATAATCAATATTTTCTCCTGCCTTTTTGTTTCACATTTTTTCTGAAGCCTAACTATGGATTACAAAATCCCACGTCACACAGGCATCCCCAGCGTGTTTTAACTGGTGCAGTTGTGAGTTGCTAATGCCTAGTCCCACGAGAGTCTCCCCAGACCCAGGCTGTGCCTGTGGCCAGGTGCTGCTCAGGTGTGTGTGAGGTTTTCACTGCAGTGTGGTTCACAGGTGCACTGCAGTGTGGTTCACAGGTGCTGCTCAGTGTGTGTGAGGTTTTCACTGCAGTGTGGTTCACAGGTACACTGCAGTGTGGTTCACAGGTGCTGCTCAGGTGTGTGTGAGGTTTTCACTGCAGTGTGGTTCACAGGTGCACTGCAGTGTGGTTCACAGGTGCTGCTCAGTGTGTGTGAGGTTTTCACTGCAGTGTGGTTCACAGGTGCACTGCAGTGTGGTTCACAGGTGCTGCTCAGTGTGTGTGAGGTTTTCACTGCAGTGTGGTTCACAGGTGCACTGCAGTGTGGTTCACAGGTGCTGCTCAGGTGTGTGAGGTTTTCACTGCAGTGTGGGTCACAGGTGCACTGCAGTGTGGTTCACAGGTGCACTGCAGTGTGGTTCACAGGTGCTGCTCAGTGTGTGTGAGGTTTTCACTGCAGTGTGGTTCACAGGTGCACTGCAGTGTGGTTCACAGGTGCTGCTCAGGTGTGTGAGGTTTTCACTGCAGTGTGGTTCACAGGTGCTGCTCAGTGTGTGTGAGGTTTTCACTGCAGTGTGGTTCACAGGTGCACTGCAGTGTGGTTCACAGGTGCACTGCAGTGTGGTTCACAGGTGCACTGCAGTGTGGTTCACAGGTGCTGCTCAGTGTGTGTGAGGTTTTCACTGCAGTGTGGTTCACAGGTGCACTGCAGTGTGGTTCACAGGTGCTGCCAAAGCTGCTCCCACTTTATTCATTCACATCCACCCACTCAAACACACACACAGACACTCACATGTGAATACATACCAGCGCACACAAGTGCCTTGGCAAGTGTCAGCAGTTTACAGCAGGATACAGTATCAGCTAACTTATGTTAATCAATTCTTTTGCAGGGGTCACTTGATCATTTTCTTTAATAAATGGTGGGACCCTGATCTTTAAGTCAGGAGGAGGAGGAGTCTGGGCAGCATAACAGAGTGGCTTGGTGGCTTGGTGGCGGGGTGTAGTGTAGTTTTGTGGATGTCGCCAGTCATTATGCAGAGCTGCAGGGTGCGCTTATCTGCTACTGTGCTCATGGGAGCGTGAAGACGAGCTGAAAGGGTACAAATCCCTTTTCTCCACCCCTTACATCCAGCAAATTTCCCCATTCCTGGTGCTCCCCCACCTCCATGATTGCAGCTGCTTAGCCTTACCAGACTCCCAGTGTGCTGCTGGTGAGCCTGACCCAGACCCCCAGTGTGCTACTGGGGAGGCTGACCCAGACCCCCAGTGTGCTACTGGTGAGCCTGACCCAGACCCCCAGTGTGCTACTGGTGAGGCTGACCCAGACCCCCAGTGTGCTACTGGTGAGGCTGACCAGCTGCACGGGGCTGTGCTCACGTTTGGGGGGCATTGGGTCTTTAAGGAGCAAAAGAGAGCAGAGAATTGGCTAAGGTATGGTGACATCAAAAAAGAGATTTTTTAATTGAGGAGTTTGGGTTAACATCTGGTCTGATTTTTGAGCCAAGAAGTCTGAATTAATGCACTGGGGTGGATCCATGGAAGGACCTAAAGTGAGACATACATTTGAATCCATTATCATTTCAGACCCTACACACCCACGTTAGCTTCGACACTGAACCATGGTTACTGCTTTAATTGCTTGATTGCATGAATCTTTGATTGCTGATCAAATATCAAATTAATAGCCAAGCTCATTAACTGCATAATCGTCTGAAGAGGATATCGTAGTACACATAGTAGATTGATCAGTTTCTTCGTTCAGATTACTTTTTAAAAGCCTATTTTTGCATGTCAAGACATATTCGTAAATTATTTATTAGCATTTTAGCATTTACGTTTGGATGTATGAGGCTAACCTACCCTTGCAAGAAAATTCAATAATATTATATTGTTTAATTTGACTGCATTTTATGATCAAGCATAACATGCAAGGATTTGAGTCTGGAATTGATTTGGCTTGTTCATGTATATTCTGTCTCTTCAATGTATTCTGTCTCTTAGGACGCTTTCACAAGCCCACTATTAAACAGACTTCTGACTGACTACCCGGTTACAACAGACTAGTAGTCTGTTGGTTACAACAGACTACTAGTCTGTTGCTGTGTTCTTTTTTCAAGAAAAACCGCCCTGGTTCAAATATTATATAAATCAGCCCACAGGCTGTTCTATGCAATGGAGTGAGTCAGGGAAGGTCCAATTTATTAAGTTCAATTACAACCTATTTATACATTGGACATTTTAAGCGATTTATGCATGTAGTCCCTTAAAACATTTTTTTTTTTTTTAAAGAAATATAATTGTCATCCAGGACCTCGGAAAATACCTAATATGAAGAAGCAGAGCCACTGAGAAATGATAGGCTTTGCATCATGAGAATGAAGTCACATTTCTTTCCGTTGACTGGTGGCTCTGTGGCCGCCAGCCATGAACCACATAAAGGCTGCTAGAGCAACTGCATGTTCATCTCTCCTGCTCGGGCTTCACAGACAGACCGTCATGGCAACTACATGTTCATCTCTCCTGCTCGGGCTTCACAGACAGACCGTCATGGCAACTACATGTTCATCTCTCCTGCTCGGGCTTCACAGACAGACCGTCATGGCAACTACATGTTCATCTCTCCTGCTCGGGCTTCACAGACAGACCGTCATGGCTGCCACTTGGTTCCATTACAGGGGTCCACTTTACATGGCAGAAGAGGAGGTTACGTTTGTGATTATGAAGTCATCAGCCGTGAACTAGTGAGGCTTTGGAGAAGGTGGTCTTCTCTTGGGTCCTCAGGGTGCCATTGATTGGTGACCATGTGTTTGTGCCTGATAGACTGTGAAATGG
This sequence comes from Molva molva, assembly GCA_900323295.1. Lineage (NCBI taxonomy): Eukaryota > Metazoa > Chordata > Actinopteri > Gadiformes > Lotidae > Molva > Molva molva. The sequence continues at coordinate 7,302 of OOFG01063484.1, read as the reverse complement.
TGTGTTGCTGGGTGGCTGTGTCCCACCTGCGTCCTCGAGGTGATTGATTGGTCTGGTCATGTGGAATGCTCCCATCTGCTCTGCAGTAATGCATTTCTTCTGTATGTGTAAATAGCAAGCAGCGAGAGTAGAAGAGTTCGGCACGACGGGTCAAGGCCAAGTTACGACATGTTCCCGCCTCTTCCCCATCAACCCTCAAGAAGTGCCGACTTGACCATCCGGTTAACCACAATGTCTGGAATGAATAGTACAAGGAAACACTGATCATCGAGAGAGTCATCGTTTTTCAGCGCATTTTTCATTTCAGCTAAAGGACAACGGCATAGTTTAGTATAAACATGCTTTCAAATACATCAGTTATATCTATTCAGTCCTATCTTGAAAAGAAAGCCTTTTAGCCATCCTAATCAAATTTTTCCTGTTTCATTTCTGTTCATACTGGTCGCTCTCTGAACTCATCTATTTATCCTACCTAATGACTAGCTACATCATAGGGAATTAGTGGACGCGTTCATCACTGCCCGACGTAATAGTCGGGAATTCTAACAAAGGACAAGATCAAAATGCAAATAAGAACTCATTATCATTTGTGTTTAGAGTGTGAATAATAGTCACTGCTGACAAGGCTGTAAAACAGTGTTTAAGGTCCGGGTTGGAGTAGGGAAGAGGCCTGTTTCCAGACTATATTGTTGTGGGTACACATCTCTGTCTCTGTGCTGGGTCTGTGCTGTCGATCCCATGTAGGCACGGGTTTCCTGGACAGTTAATTTGGCATGTTCTCTGCTTTCCATGTTGATCCACCCTGATCTAACACCCCCCATGCAAGCTCATAGTCAGTCTTTATACACCTGGCAGATGCATCAAAGGGCTTCAAAAGCATGGATGAGCACACACACTTGAGAGAAGCATTTGAAGGGAGGTGGTTATAAGCCAAGGAATGGAGTGAGTAGTCGTGTATTTTTGTAATGTCTCTGCTTGCCAGCAAAGTGTGTTGATGACACGTCAACAGTTTACTTCTAAAGAAACTGACATTTGTAATTTATAATAGTCCATTTTTGGAACCTTGACAAATGACTGCTATTTCAGCTATATGCACACTGATTATTATATTGTTTATAATGAAGTTAATATACCACATGACATTTGGACACATGCACACAGTAATGCAGGCACAACGCAAGCACAAGCGTAGGAGACGTTTATTGTCTTTCCCCTTTATCCCTATTCTCTGATTCTCTATTGCTAGCTTGTTGCCTGACAAAAACAAAGAGAAGGGGCTTCTAGAGGAGGTCCTCGAATGCACCTGAGATGCTGATCACTGATTGGCTCTTTTTGTGGCTGTAGCTCTGAATGCATCCCTGGAGACGCTTGGGTCACTACCTCGCACATTAGTATCAACATAAAAATCACGACACGTAGTTGAGACATCCTGCAACCCAGTAATCAATATCAATTTCAGACATTTATCTATATATATATAGGCCATATACATATATATGGCTATACATTTATGAATTGAAATGGGGAAAGCGGATACAGCTCAAAAAAGAATGACCTGCTCATTCCCCAAGTGGATATTTCCTCCTCAGCTGTCTTTGAGTGTTACCTTTTGGACCTGTGGCATATTGGATTGTGTTGGTTGTCTTCAGGCTCCATGGATTATGGGAGAACCATGGATGCAACTGAGCTTCCCATGGTTAGGCAGAGTGTGAAAGGGGGATTTCATGAGCACAACTCTCTGCCCTGGTGGGATGTGAAACAACAAGTGGCCATACATTATTTACGGCAGACACAGTGAGTGTGAGATAACATGCTGATGATTCATATTTACTCAGTCTTGACCAGACCTTATCCATAGTTATGAGGTCCTATGAGAAAATACGATTTATACTAAACCGGCCTACGGTAATTACATTTCGCAAGGATGATGTGCGTAACAGTTCAACCAAATGATGCAAACGCTGACTGCAATATATAAATAAATGGATAAGCTTGCCATTGCGCCACCTGTTGGCCAATTCATGTAATGTTACATTCTATTTTGCACTTATATTTCAAATGAAAAAGGAGTTATGACTGATTTGGTGTAGGCCTCCTGACCACCTCTTCAAACAGCCTTAGTGTTTCAGGTGTTTTTACACAAAATTCTAAATGGTGAAAAATCTGTTTAGGCGCAAATGGGTGCAGCTTATATAGTCCAGTTTGTCTTGAACCACGAAATTCAAGGAATTTTGACATACTGACATGGTTCAGCATTAGCTGAAGCGCAAACTTGCTAGATATAGCGCCACTTTCTGGCCAATATACGATTTTTTCGTTTCAGAAGCATTTCACGGTGAATATATATGCATGTGCAAAGTTCTATTTCTCTAGCTAGCAATTACCATCTCTCAGGATGTTGAGACAATGCAGCTGGAGTAGAGCAATCCTAAAACAGCAGGAAAACATAAGGTTTCATCGTTTCAGCCCTTTAGGGCTTGAACCCCAAATTAAATTAATTAATTAATACATCTCAAGGGATTTGTATTCTGGAATTGTAACAGTAGGATAGGTCATTCTTAGGAACAGCATAATACTATTCCCTGTTTTCATGAGATTTGGTTAGAATTGTTACATCAAAGTTATTGTTGATGGAACACAAGAAACGCCTTCCACCTAACTATGTCTCATGAGACTCATGAACAGATGCAGTAGCATGCGCTCCTGCAGGATTGCACGGATAAGCACTTGTGAGTTCTCTGAGATGTGCCTCGGTTCACCTGTGCACGGGAAAGCGATGCTCAGATCAGTCATTGTGGAACAAAATATCCAGACTATGCAAGTTTTTAACTCACTAAAAATATTTACCTTTTCCCAAGAGTAAACTGAATTTAGTTGCAATGCTTGTGTCTGTGCCTCTAATGTTTTGAAGTCTGACAAAACATAATGTACGATGTTGTGAAAGTTATTCATCATTTTCCGAGTGGAGCTCTCATCTTTTTGGTGTTTGTTTGTTTTCCAGAAGGATAAACTGCTGAGTGTGGATATTGTTGAGTATGATTCATGTGCTTTATTTGTCAGACCTTTTTTATTTTTTTAGGTTTTCTTTCCCCAATGGCTGCTTGAATGCCTCTTTGTGAACAAGTCCACACATGACATCTGATGGATGAACTGTGGACATATTTCTCTATTAGTGGGGAGGATTCATTCTGTTAGCATATTGATGTAGTCTACTATGTATTACTGCAAATAAGTACTGTACTTTTTACTATCTGCACTAGTAGTGGAACATTGTTGTTCTCTAGGTGTTTTATTTTTACCGTGTACCGGGTGACTATTTCTGTTTGCCTCTGGTAACATTGCCCTTATTTTATAGAGCTAAACCTTAGCGATAACTTGTTTAGTTTGTTTAATAAAATTGTATGTACGTTCATTATTAAGAGATTCATCTATTTTATGAGAAATAACATACACCCTGTTAACACGGGAGATATATCGAGATTCTACAACCGGTTTGGAATTTTGATTATATCTGGATTCAAAAACTGCTCTTTTTACACGAAAGGCACCGCACACTCAGCACCATCTCGCTTGATGTGCACACGGGGGGTGTCCCACTTTACAGTGCTTTGGATCACCGCAAAATATGAATTTGAACAGGGCATTTGTGTAAACAAGGCCATAGTTATTTGTGATGATACCTGATATGTCCATGACCTTATGTCATTTGTTTTCTATGTGTATGCAGGTAAATCAGAAAGGGCTGTGGGTCATGGGTATGGAAGAGAGGTGTCTGGCTGTCAGGTAAGTTGGCAAGATTTGGCAGCACACATGAGCCAATAAGTCAATACAGTACAACACAACTACATCACGACATCATCTATTAGCCTCCTGATCTATGCAAGGCTCACACAACAACACATGCCCACACAAAAAAATAGAGTTAGAAAAAAGAAAGACATGGCAGAACCAGCAAAAAAAGCAACCCAAAGTCTTAGAAGCAGGGAGAGGCCAGTTTGGTGGAACAATGCCATTTTCATTGTATAACAGTTCCAAGTAACGTATCGGGTTAGGGGGTTTTCAATGAATCGTTATACCGTTTACCAGGCTTATTAAAGTGCTGTCACAGCGGCTTGACTACCATCTTCTCTAATTCACAGGTGCTACACAAACGTTAATTCTCTTGTATTTGAATCGTACTGCACATTCGTAATGTAAGTTTGCTATAATGGCCTCTGACCTTACTGATAGTAAAACTTAACATGCCACAGTGTAACCTATTACAGTAGGCTGCTGTGGGACAGCTGTAATAAAAAAAATACTTGTTCCAATTCTAGCTTTGTAATTTGAAAATTGCATTGGTGAGTTCTCCAAGTAGCCAGTAGATACTCATGTCTAATATTGCTTGCATTTATTCACATATTGTACTGTCAAACTGACAATTGTTCAGCTTCAATTCAAAGTAAAAGCCAATGATATTCCCATATATATCAAAATATCTTAAATTGTGTTAATATCAGACATATTTTTCTAATCAAATATCAATCAATCAAGCAACAATCAAAGGTAATTGTATCCACATAACCACATTATGAATGGTGCAATGTTCATTATTGATTCAGCAATTTGCAATCAAATCTAGCCATGCACCCTGTCATTGCTGGTTTAACATTTATTGTTGCAACACCAGCTTTTCAAAAGACGTTTTTCCTCTAGTACTTTGAAGAACTTCTTTGCCACACCTTCGACTTTTGTTTTCTAATTGAAATCATCCTCCAAAAAAACCTTATGAACGAAAGGTCCTCAAATACCATCCAAATGCACACAACCAACTAAGCTGTATCCTTTGCATCCATGCAGGTTAACTATTTGCCAGATCCCTGGCTCTCTGCTTAAGACCCGCCGCTGATTATATAATATATATAATATTTATAAAGTAATACCCTTTTCAGTGGGAATGCTGAATACTCTTAAAAAATATTTTTAAGAGTGTTTTATATTACGTGAATATATGAAATGTATTGGAATAAACTTGGTAGCTTTGACGTACAAAAAAATCCTCAAAATGTTTCAAAATCAAATGGGTTTACATTGCTTTACATTGTATTTATATTTGTACAGTGAACACACTGTACATAAATATTACAGTCATTATTTCACCTCAGTAAAATAATTGTTTCTGTCTGTGGAACATTGTCATTAACAGAATATACTATAGAACACATGGACATATTTGTTTGCCCTCTCATTAAATTAACACCAGTCTAAAGGCATTCAATTCTGGAAAAAAACTATTAGAAATCACATTTTAATTATATCTTATGTAACAATTTTTACTAGCAGCTTTATCCTTGCATGATTTTGAATACTTCAAAAATTGTACAAAAGTTTCTGTCTTTGCGTGTTTTTCTCTTAGTCAAGCTTGAGATCCAATGTTGGAATATCAGGTCCTATGAAGTCGCCGGGTCAACCCTCCTCATTTACAGGAGCCAATCAGAGACGGCGTTCGCTTCCAGAGCCTGCTTCTATTGGTAACTGCCTTATCACAATCATTATACTAACTCAAGTGACTTTTACAGTGAACAAGTTATGTTCTTTGATGTTCAAGTATATAATCATTCTGTAATCTCAGATTTATGTTTAGAGATTGTAGTCATTTAATCATAAACAGGTTAAACATCAATTGTTTCCACTGTAGTATCAGTCAGAACCATGTCAAATTATGGTCATCCCAATGTGTTATCGCACTGTATTACACAAACATTGCACTTCGGGCAGTAAAGATTGGCTTCATTAAAAATGTAGTCAAAGCTTCAGCTCTGTGACTAAGGCTTGCATCAATTCGTGCATAATGTATTTGAAAAGGATAAAAAATATATCCGTACTACTTCAAATGTTCAAAACCTCAACATCTTACACAGTCATCCTATAATACTCAAGATTATACACTAACTCACTGATTCATATTGCTGTATTTTGTTTTATATATACCCATATCAGTTTTGCAATATACCCTTAAATCTACAACATCAGTTGGTTTCTTTCATGTATCTCATTATATCCAATGACATGCAGTTGAGGCTGTGTTTTCAACATGTTTGTTGTTTTACCCCCTTTATTATACCGATGTGTGACCAGACCTGCTTTTATCTCTCCACAGACCCTCTACAAACAAAGAAAGTTCGCAAGGTCCCTCCTGGTCTGCCTTCATCTGTGAGTGGAAGATCATCTGCTTCTCATATAAATAGATTCCACTGCAAGCTTAGTGAGGCACACTCACGCAGCACAGACACACAAAACACACTGACAATCACGCATCTCCAAATGACTGTCTATCACTTAGACAACCTTTGTCGATGTTTTGTTTGGATTTCCGTGCTGGCTTCAATGTCAGCACGGAAATTATCGGAGTCGCGTAAGCAACTCCTGGTGTGTTTGTTCAAAGTTAATGATTTTGCCAACTCTATATATTTACATACAATATATATTTTGTGTAAGCTGTGAACATGTGCCTGTTTAATACAATCACTAGTTGTGTGCGTCGAGTGTGCCATACGTGTGTTTACATTGAGGTGATGGATTTCCAGTGCAGCCCTGTCACTGTCTGGCCTCCTGCTGGGCCTCTCTGGGGAGGGCTGGCTCAGAGCTGTCACTGTGGATCCCCACTTCTGCTCGTTTGATGTTTAATTAGTCATTATGTAGCCCAACAGGGGCACAGACAGAGATTAATAGCACGAGTATCTTCAATGTCTATTGGAAACAATCCCAGTGGAGTAAAAGGCATTAGGATGCAGAGGGCTGTGGAGCTCAGCTTGCACTCGCTCGGGCCTCGATGGGGGGGGTCTCGTTAATATACATAAATCACTACGTCAGATGTTCATTGTTGGATTTGCAAAGGTTTTTTCTGTAAGCTCTTAACTTAAGAATGGCTAGTAGTTATCTTTTTCTTCCCTATAATAATAAGCAACATGTTTGTGGTTTTCTTGGGAACAGAGCCAACATTGTTATTTTGTATTGATTGATGCAAGCTGTGGTCATTGTAATATTATCAAATATGCAGCAGACTTGAGAACATGAAAGGCTGGGATGTGTGTTTCTGGTTTTGTATTTCTATTTCTATTCCAAAGTGTCAGTGTGCACGAGAGCCCCTTGGACAGCAGGAAGCGTGTCGCTGCTTTCCCCTCAGATCAGTGATGAATCACACGGGAGGAGGGATGTCACAGCTCTTTGTTGTGTAAATGGGTGTTAGGCTTTTATTTGTCAGTACTTAACACACGGGCGCAGGTGTGGTTCCAAGACTCATAACCGTACAATCAAGCAGTG